>QNGE01002777.1:0-59781 GCA_008508345.1 Paragonimus westermani | reverse complement strand
TGATAGGACAGTGGGGGAGGGGTCAGCAGTAGCATGTTTTCGCCTATCCACCCTGCTGTATGCAGCAGATAGGGCGACCCGGTTTATACTGCGAGACGGCCGATGCAGTATGGAATTGTTTGTGTTGTGAGGATTCATGGTTGTGTGTGGGCTGAGATACTGCCAGGAGGCCCAGACCTAGACAGGAGAACGATTAGCGTTCTCAACCAAAGCATTTGGCTCAATGATGTAGGGATCACTGTGAGTAAATCTTGAAACACATCAAAAGATACATCATGGTGCATAAAAATGTGGAAACGGTGTTTGGGAGTTCACTTCAGGAAGACTACGCTAGAGTCACACAAAAATCAAAAAAGAATTGTGAGAGCACCACCAGAACAGCCGAGAATACAAAACGGTGATAAAGGATCTCAAAATCGCCGCTCACGTGTTGGGCACAGGTCAGGAAATCGGTTATAATGTGCAACTAAGTAGATGAGAATTTCGAAACTTATAGTAAACTTTCGCTGTAGAGGTCATCGAGAACAAAAGAACTAAAGGCACGGTATACACGAGTAAATACTGCAACCTTCCAGCCTACCTGCAGCAACTAGGACGGCGTCAAAGGCAAACCAATCTCTCAGTCTTCTTGGACCCATTCCATATGGGTAATTTCCACAACACGGAAAATTCCATACGATATACACATTTTCAACAGAATTGCTATGTGAAACAGTGTCATCCGTGTACTAAACGTTGGTTAGCTAACCGTCCGGTAGAAGTTATACTCAGATAAATCTGTAGATCAAACGAGGATGTGTCCTCCATTAGCATCGGACAACTTCTAGTGAAGTTCGCATGAGACTGCAGTTAATATGTATTTATTCTCCTCTTAGAGAAAGCGAACAAAAATGGCCACACTGATTTATTTAATCAGAATTACTTTAAGGAGAGCGTGACGAGGAAATTGAGTCAAAAACAGTCTTCAGACTTAAAAATAATATCGCCATCAGACAATTTTGAGTGTCGATGCACTCAGTATAAGGTGTGACGGTGTAACAACGTCACTGGTTAAGCTGAGAGAGCCCAAAACTACTGAAGGAAGCAGTGACTGCAAACACAAAAATCCCAGTGAGTTTATAGGCGGACGGGCATGTCCATAAAGGATCGCTTAACATACCGAGGCATGGTGGCTGCAGGTGTGCCAGGGCGAGCAAAAAATTGATTGATATACAACACCGGGAACTGGAACCGCTCAACCAGTCGGACTGTTTCGTCGAAGTCACTCTCCGTTTCGTTGGGAAAGCCGCATATGATGTCCGTAGCGATCGTCAACGAGCCACAGCCGTTGACAGCACTCGGATCGGTTAACGGTGGCCTGAGAGTTGAAGAAGAGGGAAATATACTTACCAGTTGTGCAGGGAATAACCAACGGTCAGCTCTCGAGGATCTTATACAATGTTGTGAGATAATGGCTTGACAGCATCGTAAGGCAGTAGCAGGTTGGGGGACTGAATATAATCAGAACAAGACAAAAACTGAGAACCACTGAAAGCTTACATCGGTGGAGCTTTGACATGCTCTCGCAGAAAGCTAACCACGTGATTGAAATCTTCCACGGTATATTCCCGATTCATACGCTCCAGGACGGCGTCGGAACCTAGGAATTGCAGACAAACAAACCGAGAGTGTATTATTGCTTAAACATTACTGTCTGAACACAACAGTGACCGACAAGATATTGTGAACTGCAGATAAACACTGATTCTACTGGTAACACGAAGTCAAACATACACAAACCTAATCGAACACTACTTCCTATATGCCCGAGGGCCGGAATTTAGTCATTACTGCAAGACTGCGGCATTATTTAGTGTACCACTGGTAGCTCATTGACAATAACTGCCGACTATCGACTAACAGCTCACGAACGTGGGTCTAAAGTACTATTACAGCATCTGCCTAGGTTTGAGCAGTCTGAAAATACAATCCAGCTTAAACAAGACTTTGTACATCATGCGATGATAAATATCTTGCGGTGTAAAAGTGGAACACGCGATGCGGACTGAGAGTATTCTCTTTATGTGTGCATCATCTCTCGATAAGTCCTGATGTTACTATATGTAGGCTTGTGAAGTCGTGCTTAGTAGGCTTAGTGAAAACGATTAAGGGTTCAAGTTGCCAAGAAGAACGGACAGAAGAGCTACACAGTCAAACGACAGTCATTCTGAGACGTCCTAAATATGGCGTGATGTGAATGCGCTGTGCTGTCGATTCCCATAAACTCTGAGATTAAAGGTGTCCAGCACAAAGCTTTAGATGGTATAAAACCTCACTCACGAAATAAAATGGTAGATTTTAATTAAGACATTGGTTTGATTAGTGACCAAGCACAGAGAGTACATGAGGAATCAAACCGTTTGGCGACTGAAGTAGTTCGAAATGATGTACACTGTGCGTGATCTAAATAAAAGAGCGCGTCGGCCAGACCCTCCGAAGTTTGCCCATGCCAGTATACCTGAGATTGACGGTCCGAATGTGCTCGGAAGCGTTATATACCTGGGGCGCTGGAGAAGAGACTTTCAAACACAAGAAACCAAGACCTACCCCTTTTGGCCTTGCCTTTAGTCTCACATCCCATTAGCTGCGGTTGTTTAATTGTTTTGAAATGACACTCAGCCTGTCCTTGTAGTTACATAACTGAATAAAAACCGTTTACTCAAAATTAAACGTAGCATAGGAAACCAATGCTGTCACATATAAGTTAACGACTGACACTGAACCTTGAGAACCGAGCGACAATGATTCACCCAGAGCTCCTATTCGGCTTAATACTTTGCCTCTTTTAGTGTATACAACACATTTCAGTATATACGCGAACACAGCTTAAGCCGAACTTGAAACCTAAGACGGCATCATGAAAATCTCTCACACCAGTTAGCAGACTGTTTAGAAAAATGTGAAACACTCAGTGGAACCGGTGGCCGACCAGGCTACCAATGGGATCTGATAAGACAGTCGGACGGCAGCCCCATTATTAAAGACAATACGAGCAGCCCCGCCGAATGGGCAACTGAGAGAAAAACAAAGCCGTAGAAAATACGATCGGCTGAGTAGGCCGGTCAGTATCCGATACAACGGAGCTGAGCTCCACGAGGGGAAGAATATGAATACGATTGGTCATGCTATACCTACTCGGCCTTACCCTCGTCAGTGTGCAGACGGTTTGCTCTTGCATAATGTTTGCTTCGTTTTTTCCTACGGAACGAGCTACATGGCCACATAACACGGCAGTTATCTGAACACATCCCTAAACATCATCTACTGTAGCTGGTTCGAGGATAGTTAACGGCCTGTACATCTGCGGTTGACGTGTACTTGGTCGAATCAAACCACCAGATTGTAATGAGATTGGACTGGAGCTGAGCACAAGGTCGGGGAGCATAGCAGCGAATTGGCCAATCAAAATGCCTGTCGTATTGGGACAAGGTAAGCTTGAGAAACCTTGCATCGATCAAGTAATCGGGTTATTTTGGCACTGTGCCTATGGATGAATGATAATTAGACCGAGGGTTTCAAATGAAGAGTTTAATGATTGGATGATACCTGTTCCCCTGTTCGTCTTAGGTTTAAGATTAAAGTCTACTGATGTCACGTTGGTGATGTACGATGACGCTGATCAGACACATTTAAACTCTCGTCGACTACACTGGCTCGAATACTCTTCTTTACATGATACAGAAACAGCTTGAGAAACAACTCCTAACTGTGGTTTTCGTAATTACGTTTCGTTCCCAACCCAGGAGTGTCGTCGATGCAGCTTTGGTTATAGCGAGGGCTACCAGACGTGGTTGAAACTTAGAGCAGTAAAACTGCTTGGGGCCGTATCAAATTAGTGGTCTTCATCGGTTAAACTTTGCAGCAGCCAATTAAACAAAGATAAACAAAATAAGAAGGAAACAAGAGAAGAAAGTTCTGCAGAACATGAGTGTGTCACTCTGCTTCCCTAGGGAAGTGAAAGTTAAAAGCATCAGCAAAAGCCACCATCAACTGACAATGTTTAATACTCCAAAGTAGGAACTTCGAATGACCTTCAGCAATGTAATTGGACTGGAACTGCCAGCGTAAGTAATGACAGGAAGAGCTTGGATTAGCTGCAATGAGTGGCTCTACATCATGGTACGTGAAAATGCATCCATAAACATCGGAGTTCATCACTGACTGGGTACAACAGTAGGTGTGGAGTCACTATGACTAATGCCCGAAAACTGCGCTGAACCAACCACGGAATATACCAGCACCCAAGAGAACCCGAACTTTCTGTGATGAAAAAAACAAAAAGGTAAGCCTTGGTCCGGAAGAATACCACACTTGAACTCAGTTATCGCTCTACAGTCAAACCAAAAGACGAGTGCAAAAGTCACTGTGTTCCCACAAGAAACGTGTTTCGTAAGAGAGAAATAGACGAACGTATAACCGGTACATGGTAACACAAATATTCCTGAATCTGAAGTTACCAGAACTGGGAGTCGAGTTCATCAAGTAACTAGTGAGTGGGGTGGATTAAGAGTCAAGTAAGCAAAAATCCACTGAAAACCACCTCTAGACGGTTCTGAGATTCTCTGTCCATTCTGACTGGATAAATAGGAGTTGTACGGAACTATGGCGATTCTTGACGGTCAAAAACAGCAATCTGAATGGTCTGACAGTGAAAGAAGAGCCCGACAAACACAGGACGCTGAAATAATGCGGCTGCTCATCTTCTGACATTCAGACAGAAACCAACAAATTACATGGACTTTAAACTGTTCATTATGCAAAGATTCGAACATTTTGTGGATCAAAAGCGTTTTTGCCACACAATGACAACCCACTCTCGATGCAGTACATAAATACTTCTAGCTGTTAGATCATGTTCTTTTGCTTTATTGCATGACCATTTGGTAAGGGATTTCAGAACACCTGAAACAGAAAATTGACGAGACAAGCAACTCGCACGCTGCAAAAGATCACAACAAAATACTTGATTGCAATTTTCTGGAACCAGCAAGCTTTCTTGATACTGCATGTATGAGCATTCAAGAAGAATACGAACCAAAATTGGCCACTATCTTGTCCGGCAAACATGTGACCTCAGGAACGATCTAGGTAACCAGTGATCCATCTCGCCCAAAACTTCCAGCTTGTAACCAATTTCAGTCATATCGCAGCGAATGCCGGCAAACAGCGTACATTGGAAAGAAGTATTTCGTATGTTTCATGATTGTGTATCACACTCACGATTCGACATTTAGGCAATACACATATCGCCAGACGACACTAACATAACGACATCGGTGAGGTGGGTGTGCTGAAGTGTTCACAGTGAGTGACAAATGGTGAAACAATGAATAAAGACACGAAAGCAAATAACAGACTGGTATTGCAATCGGAAATTACAACACAACAATATGCTCACGCTTCAAAAATCTATAGTGAAACGAGTCTCGCTAAAAAGCGAACGACTGATGACATTGATAAACAGATTGGGAATAACACAACGTTACGAGCAAGTTGTAATACTCTACGTTTCAACCACCTCGGGTGGCCTTCCTCATAACGTGCGAACCAAGCCTCGAACATGATCCTGCTGTCCGGTTGAAAGTTATATTTCGCCACGCTGTTGGCCAACTATTCTGCCGTAGACACTTGCTAAAACTGTTGAGCTCTGCTGGACTGCCAGTTGCTGCACCAGCACTTCAGTCATCATTAATTGAGTGGATCCGTACTGTTCACATTGCTGTTTTAGAGACTCCTGAACTTCTTCAATGAATAACATGACCGTAGCTGATGGTTTGATGTTTGCCGTTTGGAAGTTCATTTTGTTATGAAGTGGCCCCAGATAACATAGGCTGTGACAAAATTCCGAAGGAATGTGACTGTTTCATATCATTATGATTAGAAGAGATGCTTATGGAATCGAAGAACAGAGACGCGTCGGAACAATTCAATGCCCTTAGTGGTGAGTCGATAGGTCATATCTTGGGATTTCTGTTTTAATTCAACAACACGATCGCTTAAGCATAAACGAGAACAGCACTGGCACTGATAGATGGAAATCATAAATTGACTATTATCACCAGTGTGAACACGGCGGGTTTGACAGTTGTGGTCATTCTCAGCTGGTTAGCCTAGTACGGTAAGTTAAGGAGTGGAGATGCGATAAGATATTGTGCAATAGTTTACTAACTAGTGGCAGACAGTCAAGATTCAGATGTTGGATTGCCTAATCAGTCATGGTGTGTCATTACAACATGTGCGGTGAAATGCAATTAACAAAATATGGCCCGAAAACTTAATCGCTAAGGCGGTGGGTGAAAAAAAAAGTTGATTAAGATTATCACGATCAAAAGCAACTCAGGTGGCAAATCAAAAGCTGTAAACGAACTGCCACGGGCACTCAAATTCTAGTGGTGGAAAACCGAAGGGGGGGGAAACGGCCACACTTGCGTGGCTTACTATGTTTTCACGTAATAAATTATAGATGGCCGAGCAGTCCATCTGCACGATCTTTTGAGTTTGGGTTTACATGTTACGGCAAATTGATTATCAATTTCTCCTCAACTGAGAGACTTTCACGCAATTTTAAATAAACGCCGTCATTCCAGTATATCACCAGAACAGTATAGGTGAATAGCTAACTTTCTGATCAAAATCAATTACCTTGTAGCTGAGGTTCACTTACAACTAAAGCAGTGATGTATTTCAAACGTTCATCTGCATTCCAGTCGATGTGATCTAATCCATTACGATCTTAGTATCGAATTTGTGCCAAATAATCCATTTAGACCAGTTTTGGAGTTCAAGCAGAATAGAACAGAGCTAACACACACCACTTTGCGTACGTTTATAACATCTATCGATCGCATTTACACAGACGACACGGGCTCTGTTACCCTCAGCAATGCCGACCTACGCTGCTTTTTTATAAATAGATTCTTTCTTTTAGTCAGTCTTAAAAGTACATCGAAGAACAAGTCATTTTTGACTGTTTCACAACCTGTAGACTGCATATCGGAACCGTTTTTTGCGATCAAGTAACACTACTACTTAAACAATGAACTTATTCATAAGAGACAAAGGCACGGTTATTAGCTCCCTCATATATGAAATACTTTCGGATGATTCCCTGCGAAATTTAGAACAGTTTACGATTCTCACTGCTTTCTGACAATCGATGAGAAACTAATGAAATTGAAAACCAGAGCAGGCTTAACAAGTATTAAGCAAAACAAGCCAAACAGTGAAATTTTACGCCAGTCGGATCATAGCACGTGTGCCCAACAAACGGCGCGCAACGCAAGTGGGGAAGTTAAGTTAGATCGGTTAACGTAAATGCCCAATAACGTTCAGTCAAGTGACACGCTAATGTGGAACCCAATAGGCCTAGTGAGCATGATAGGCGATATTATTGGTTGCCACGTAAGCAAATTTATTACACTTAAAAATTGCCATCGTTTTGGTATTGGTATGTTCACCAAGCTTGACGTTTCATCACCAAATAAGGTGACATCATCAGCGCGTAAGTGTTTCAGCGTATAGTGTGGATTTCACAATTGGTCTAAACGATGCATTAGAGACGCACCGGTATCCACTGGCTCCTCCGAAGGACCTGTACGAGAAGCTAAACAGTTGCACGATCTCAAAGACTGACATTGGAATAGTTCTCTTTCGCAAATCTTTCAACAGCTCACTGAAAAACTGTAGTTAAATAGAAAACGATGGGTTGGCGCATACACTGGCAATCAAAAAAATTCACGAAATGGTGCACTAACGAAAGTTGGCGTAATTTACACGCGATAAGCCTCCTTAGTGAGTTTTTGGTCAAATAGACACTACGGCTCACACCACCAATCGATTACAGCAGTGGTCTACGATGTTGCTAGGATACACTTTTGAAATCCCCTTCAAAAACACGCTTGTTTTCAGAAGGCACATCGTCTTGTTCACTGCACATTTTCGTGTCTTTTAAATTAAAAATTCTAGTCTTTATCTAACAGCGGTTGTCTATAAGCACTGTACTTGTCCTGAATCCAGCGGATGTGACCAGTCGAACAATCATCTGCATTCAGTTGCTTAACTCAGCTTATTTTCCGCTCGTTTTTCGCACTTTTCTCACGTTTCATAGCTGTGTAATGTTGGTTAATTGCTGCTCATTTATTTGGACACCCGGTAGATTCACAGTTGAGATGAAGGACAATTACTATTCCGTACATGTTCTTTCAGCACCGTACAAAACCTATTATGTTTGACCGTCCAGACGGTTCTGACTTTCTCCATCTGCTTATCACATTGTTTTGGCTGCCACTACTGAGCTCAGAGACTGCGCGTAACACAGAGACAAACCTCAATCTCTTCCGACAGATAAAACAGACTTGTCTGGTAGTCTCGGGAAGTAACCACTCTCGCTTGTAATGTGACTAGCCGATTTGAGTTCCATTTTAACTACTTCGTTTTTACGGTCATTATCCGCACTGGTGCACAATCAAATTGGACGGTTATGCTCAAAATATAGGCAACCAAGCTGCTGTCACGTCCAACTGAAGCAATTGGGCTCCACTAACATTTTTTGCCGGTTTAGCTGGTGGTTTCTTAGGAACTTCGGATATTGTTCGTGCATCCGTACACTTTTGCACACTGCACTTCGTTTAGTAGTAAGACTTTTGTAAACATCGCAGGTAATTCCCTGTTCTGATTCCCCTATAGTTGAAATTCGCAGTTGTTGAAATATTTCACACTTTTAACATACGACCACAACGCGAATTTTATCACCATAATTTTCGTGGTAATTCCGTTGTAAACGACAGCCTACGGATTATTTGCAGGCCACCCTCCATGTTACAGTACATTTCAGTCTTCGTGACAACGGAAACCAGGACGTGGTAAACTATCTGGGCCAAGCCACGCTCCGGTTGATGATTCGTAAAGTCCGCGTTCACAGCGCGCATTCATAAGAATGAAATAATAACCAAATACATAAAAAAAAGAGGTTGTGTTACAAAACGAATGTTTGCAGCGTATCAGACATACATTTGGCAACACCACTAACAACATTAACTGTCTCTGCCACATTGCATGTATACGCAATAGCCCTGAATCATTTCCCTCCGGAATCCAGTTGTACCATTCGTGCACGAAATCTCAGTAGTCAAACTGGTTTCCTATCCAAACACAATCCAAGATTACCCATCCAAAAAGTGCTCATTTATTTCTTCTAATCAATGATTTATACTTAATAGACTAAATTGTCATCAGACAAAAACTGACGTCTATGGCTCACTTATTGAACACATGTCGACTCTGTTCTCCACGTAGGTTGCTAACCCTCTTTCTGTGTTCCATCAATCGTCGACGCCCAAACAATGACAGCACGCAGTTTGATGGTCGATCTAGCAACAGACAAGTGGCTGAAAGGTTCTGAGTTCTTCAGTCAGCATTGTAGGCTGTGACCTCCGAAGCCCAACTGTCTCATCGGACCCAATGACATTGAATTGAAGACGATATCGATTCACGTGAATTTCATCGTACGAGCAAACGATTTGCACAACCTCATTGTTCGGTGTTCAAGTTGGACTGGACTGCTGAAAGCCGTCGTATGGCTTACCCGGCTAAATCGCTGCATTGTGACGGGCACCCGGAAGTGATTTTTGGAATCCGCCCCTTGGGTTTAAAGGAGACCAAAGCGGCTGAAGCAGATTGGATTAGGTCAGTGGAGTCAGAGTACTTCCCTGTTGTCCAGGCTGTCTGACTGTGACAATCTACCTGTTCTCTCTCAAAGGACCTCCCTGAAGAAATTTTCTCCCATCATAATTGAAAGGGTTATGTGTTGGAGACCGATCATCGTTAACGGCTCACATAATTTTGCCTAACCGTCATCGTATCGTTGACCTCATTATAAGATATCATCACGAGGTCAAGGGTCATCTTGGAAGGTCTTATGTCTTGCGTTCCTTTAGGGGACACTTTTGGATCATTCAGGGTGGCGCAGCAGCTTAGCGGGTCAGTGGATTGTGTTTAGCTTGCCGTAGAGGTTGCACTTCAGTTGGTAGGCAACTAATGGCTCCTCTACCCTCTGTTATGGTGAGCCCAGTGCGGCACCAGTTCACGAACGTTGAGCTGGATTGGTTTGGATCTTTTTATGTGAAGAAAGGCAGGACACCAGAAAAAAGATACGACTGTACGGTCAATTGCTTACAGTCCCCAGTCGTGCATATCAAAGTAGCCCACTCGTTGAATACTGACTCGTTTATTATGGATCTGTCACGATTCACTGGACTCAGAAGTAGGCCTGCGGCTATTTTTTCTGATAATGGCACCAATTTTGTAGTCGCTGACAAACAAATTGGAGGCTGGGTTCGCAAGTTAGATAGCGAATCCTTCAATGACAAGTTCTTACAAAAGGGAGTGCAGTGACACTTCAACCCGTCATATGCGAGTTACTGGGGTGCTGTATGGGAGAGATTGATCCGATCTGTCAGATGTATTTTGGGCGCAACCTGTCGAGAGCAACGAACCCATGACGAAACACTCCTAACTTCACTGTTCGAAGTGAAGCGTATCTCAAACAACCAGCCATTGATTCCTGTTGCCACAGACGGTCCCTATAACGTCGCTCTAACCCGGCATGACTTACTTCTCTTGACGAACAGTACAGGGTTGGTCCCAGAATCAAAACTGGTAGAAAGATACACTAGATTTTGGGGACAAGCGAATCACGTTGTAACTACCTTTAAGGGAGATGATGGTCCCGAGAGTATGTGACCATTGCAAGTCCATCAAAGGTGGTTGGTGGGGCAACGTAATTTTCGGATGGGTCGCGTTGTTCTCGTTGTATCCGATGGACTGGCTAAAGACCAATAGCCCCTGGGCCTAGTTGAGAAATGTCGCGTAAGTCCATACTGTCGAGGTTATTACGAAGGCAGATCAATTGAGAGGAGCATGAATGTCAGACACTGCGGTTCTCGAGGTCTCCAACTTATATCACGTGGGCAGTGTAATTAAGCATGGGTAGGTAGGGAGCCAGAACTGTGCAGCACTACCAGCGGTCTGTCAGATGCACACGAATTCTGGCGGGCGCGTTAGAATTTCTGGTCCCTAAATTGAGAAGATTCGTTCTCACTGCCTTACCCACCCTGTCTTGTTTTATTGGACTAAGTTATCATTATTCGTTTGCAGCGCGAGGAGACATTTTTGACCTAGCCTACTCGCGTGACGGTTCACTTTTGACCTTACTGGTCCCACCGAGAAACCAATGATTTTGTTGGACGAGACTGTTGTCGTGAACGATTGGAGTTTGTCTATTGTAATTACTAATGCATTTTCCTTAATAACACTGCAGAAATATTTGGGCCCAACGTTGTTTTCAATTTTGGGATCCGTTTTCGGGCTACGTGTAACTCGGTGATCAGATACAGGTCGTTACGCCTTTATTGCATTGTCATCTTGATGAGGGCTTGACCTTGGATTTTGTTTATTTCCAGACAACCGTCAGAGGGTACGTAAAGATATGCAACAACGATCGTAAGCGATATTTTGGACGGTTGACATATCGGTTTGTTCACTGTCAGTCGAAAAACATCTGTTTCATCGTCAGGAAAATTCCACACAAAATGTGTTCACGTTAGCATCCGTTGCTTTCGCTTTCCGGTCTTATTGACGCTGAGACGTGTTCGCAAGTACAGTGCACGCGTCATTTGCCACCATTCCTATCATGCTACTCACTAGCGGCGCTGAGTAGTATATTAGTAAAATAACAATACACGGAATATGATGGTAGTGGCGGTAGTCGCCATAGTCTTGGCGACTGGCCACTAGATGACGTGCTCGTGTCGCTGCGAGCACCTATACGACCAAGAAACGGATACAGAAAGCTAAATAAGATGCCATCCAGACCCTGTATCACCGGCGAAAGGAAAATGCTGCTTTTTGCAGTCTTTTCTGCAAACTAGAAAGCCGCTTACAAGACGAACCGCGGCCTCCCGGATAATTTCAATGAGTACTGATCACAGGTATTAGCGGCTAATACGCACACCGATGAGTGACCATCACGTAGAAATTCTGCTTCCGGAGTGGTCATCGGTCGACCCAATCACCAGAGAATTTCCTGCACTATGAAAAGCATGGAAAATAGCATTCCCAGTTTGGACAAACCTTTGCGACACACTTGAACCTCTTCCTGATAACTGAAGGTCGTTCAATTCACATGTCCAACTCCCGCATCACGCGTATTCCGAAAGTGAACAACGCTTCCTCTCCCACCGAATTAAGACGCACCGTCGTATCTTCAGCGTTGCTTTCACAGGATATTGGCTGACCGTTGGAATAGGCGTTTGAAACTGCCCGCTCCTCGGTTCGCATTTCTACACCGTGAAGGTTGCCTCAATGCAACCTCAATACTCCATGCGCTGCTCCAGAACTCGTGTACCACATCTTCTAGCCCGCGTGTAGTTTTTATTGTGTCCAAGACGTTCGATTCCGTCTCACATGGCTAGATTGTCAGATCGGCCCATGCTCCTGCACCTCTAACATACTACAATGCTGATTCTTATGGGAACGTTGCCGTCACACAGGAAGTCTCCGTCCTGCGAACTCAGCGTGGTGTTCGCCAAGGTGACCTACCGTCGCCGCTGCTATCCATCATCACACTGATTGAGGTGTTGGCCCAATCCTGACCAGAGCATGGCTACCAGTTCCACGATGCGCTGGTCAGTGGTTTCGCGTGCACCGACAACCCGATGCGTCTCTATGAGAAGCCCGCGGCCCCCGTTAGTGCCCTGAAGTTATGCGGACTGAAAACTAACATGCGTAACGCAACGGTTATCCATTTCTGACGAGTCTATCAAATTCGGCGCGGCACACTACCCACTCACTAAGCGCCTCTCATATGGTGACCTATCTCGACATCCTGTTCACCTGGAAAGGAAAAACGTTCACTAATCACCGAGTGCAGTTTCGTACGATGATGAATGAAACGACTAAAGCGCCTCTGAAGCCCAATCAGAGCCCAAATCTTCTGAGACAATATGTGATCCCGAAGACGAACCATTCTCTACTTTTGAGCCGAATCCACTGAAACACACTCAAAACTGGGGACTGTACAACCCGCCAGTTTGTTTGGCATTGGATCCGCCTTCCCAAAGACACACCAACCAGCCATATCCACGCCCCAATTCGGTCAGGCGGCATGGGCATCCCGAACTTGTCCACTACCATTTCTATTTCGCAAAAAATCACGAATGGAGAGACTGCTCTCCAATCAGTGTTTAATTTTGGGGAGCGTGCTCGAAGATGATTTGTTTGGTCCTATCATGAGGGAGTCAATCTCCCGGTACGCATTTCGGGTGTGGTAGCGACGACCAAGGAGGAAGCCCATGCGGTGTGGACGGATAAGCTTTTTCATACATTAGATGGCTGTGGTCTTCAGGAATTTTCTCGTTCTCCACTCTCCAATCGTTGGCTGCTTAATCCAGAACGTATTTTCTCCGGGATCTTTATTCGTGCCGTCCAGCTTCGAGGCGGTCTCCTGTGGACTGAAATCCAGAGCTCTCAAGGTGGCCGAGGCGACCACTCAGTTCTATGTCGTGGCAACTGCGACCAACCAGAAAGCCTCGATCATATTCTTCAATCCTGCTGAATAACCCACGATGCGCATAGTGCTCGGCACAACCGCATGACTAAAGACCTGGCGAAAAGGCTGTGCAATCTGGGCTACGTAGTCTTCAAGGAGCTACGAGTAACAACCTTAAGCTCGTTGTTCAAACCTGACGTCATCGCGATTCGTGACGGCGCTGCTGTAGTACTGGATGCCAGTATAGTGGACGACCATCCAAGCCAACTTGCCTGGATGGACAAGGTTGTGGGGTATGGGGCAGACTCTCACAATGCTGCCATTCAGTCAGCCCTCCATACTATGGGTTGTGATATAGACTATATTTGCCATTCACTTGTGGTACTCTCTTTTAGTGGTATCGCGTGTCCACCTTCCTGCAATGCGATTCTTCGACCGGGACTGCCCTCTTACGCAGTCACTGATTGACACCCACTGACTGTTCTAGGTTCCCTGAAAACCCATGGCACATTCACACGGGGAACCTGACATTGATGGTTGTCACCTTCTGACAGCTGTCTCACTGCGAACGATAGTTCCCCATCCCGATGTGTGAGCCTTCAGTACGACAGTACCCCTGTGCTTCGAAAAGCCTTTTCTTTCGTGAAACCTCTTGTTTGTTTTTCCTCTTCGTTTGCATATCGCACTTGTTGACTGGAATCACTAACGTTTGCTACTCCCATGGAAGGACATGTCAACTGTTCATTGTTGTTACCCACGCAGCGCACCACATTTGACAGACAGCTTGCTCGGAATTTCCATTTTACACATTTGTATTGCTTAACATTTTGGTCCTCACTTCGAATGAAGCTGTGTCAAGTCGCTCTTCAAAATAAACGATAATGGTACAGTAGTATTTGTGCAGCAGCATTCGCTTTTTCTGACATTTTCCATCTCGTGTTTTGGCAGACCCTAATCATACAGAATATGAGAGTAATATGAATCTTAACAGGCTGTCTTATACGATACACGATGTCCTTTTGTTTTTCATATCTAATTTGTTCAAAGTAGTGAGGATTACTATTAGCGCCAAAAATTCACCTCCGAGGATGCACAGGCCGTTCTTTAAACTTGCCTGTTCGTTTAAACGGCGTACAACAGGCTTCCAAAGGTACGTTGAAATACGCAGCTGGACCAGTTG
Source organism: Paragonimus westermani (assembly GCA_008508345.1). Taxonomy (NCBI): domain Eukaryota; kingdom Metazoa; phylum Platyhelminthes; class Trematoda; order Plagiorchiida; family Troglotrematidae; genus Paragonimus; species Paragonimus westermani. Next base: position 45,016 of record QNGE01002777.1, on the reverse strand, counting down.
GTCACATCAAAAACGGCATCAAGACTTAGGAAGTGGAAGAGGATCTATACATGTGCATCGCATGCCGGATAAGCGAGAACACTAAGAAGACATCACAAATTCCCCCATGCAAACAAACTGAGCATATTACACCCTCAGAAAAATCAAATGTTTAACGCAGTTAACTATTATGACAGTCAAGTGGCCTGGAGGATAATGTCACCCACTTACCAGACTGTACGGGGACATGTAGGAAGGAGTAGACACGAGGATGATTTAATACGTCTGCGACCTCCTGCAACTGCTCCAGAATGTACGGCGGGTTAGTCATGCCAAGTCGCAACATACAACCCACAGGAATGAGTCTTACCAAACCAGCGAGCAAGTCTGCTAGTGTGAGGTAACGCGGGAAACGATTGGTCAGCGAAGAGCAGAAACAATCCGAACTCGCACGATCCAAGTCGCGACCATAGGCACCCAAATCTTCGGAGGTTAGCCAGAGTTCTTTAACTCCATCTGATAGTATGCAGCAGCAAATGAGGAGGTTAAGTTAACGGGGTACTGTAAAACATTGTCGAATAGCAGTTATCAGCATTTAACGAAAAATAAGACAGATCAAGACTCAAACGAATAGCAGGGCACATAACTGGCTAGGACGGTAGCTATTTATGTTATCATGCAAATACACCTACACATTGCAATACTGACCACCAATCCATCGAGAAAGAGAGAGAGAGGTCAGATCCGAAAAGCCCACATTAGCCTCGATGATGGCTAGAGCGGGTAAAGGTCGGAAGATTAGTATTGAATTGATTAAAAGCAACACACTTCCCGTTTAACACAGGATGTGAATGTGCCACGACTACGACCAAACAATAAGTCATCCCTGGCGGAATTGTTAGCTGAACTATTACATCGGTATTGAAACAAAACATGACATGTCCGGGGAACGAATTTTTGATATTCACTGTGCGCAGGAACAATCATTGAAAAGAAGTTACACAGGCAGAACTGGGAGATGCTTGGGTTGTAAGAAGGGGTGACAAACACCAAAATAGTCTCAGAAACTCGATGTAAGGACTATCAGCCGCAAACCCCTGGCGCTCAAGTGCATAAGTACATAATAGACTGGATAAGACCCTATACACATTTTCCGAGACGACTTCAAACAGTACACACATCAGGTTGCGTCTTCAGAGAACATTTCACAAACCCCCTTATCACAGACAGCGTATTGTCCACAACACCAAGAAAAGAAAAACTGATATCCAGGACCATCAGTCAGCCTAACAAATGAGCGATTGCTTACCTAGAGGATTACAAAGCTCGTATTTCTGGAGACGGACGAATTAGGCGACAACTATTACCTAGAACGCATACACAGATTGTGCTTAGTACCCTGAGTGACTGGACTTGGTGTATGACAAGACAAGTTGACCATTCGCCCTAAATGAACAGTGAACGCATCAGTTTACTCACCTACCTCGTGAGTCACGCAGTTTGATCAACAGCATTGCTAAGTTCGTCCAAGTGGGTCACCTTTTTCAACTTGAGTAACTGAGACCCACTTTGGCCACACAACAGTGGTACCGTTATTAACCAAGTGCGTCCATACAACCAATATCCACAGATCGTCATATTGGCTGGATCCCAGTCACAGAACCTACATCACGCCACAACAGTCAACAGCCCCTCATATTTATTAAAAGCAGTTCTGAATCATCAGAAAACATTGCATAACGTGTACTTAAGCCGCCCTAGACTGCAATTTACGTAATTCGGGTTTGGTTTTCCAGCACGTTTTCTATCCTGTCTATTGTGCATACCTTAAAATAATGAATTCGTGTCACCGGTTAGGTGGTGTACACTTCTACCATCAAGCTCAAAAACATTCGAGTATACTACTACGAAGAATAGCCACAGAGCAAGTGATGGTCATCGAAAAAGAACTGACCGGCGAATGCTTGTTTGGCCCGTCTTAAAAGCTGCTCAATCGGATAGCTGGCCAGAACGCCGCGTGCATGTTTCGTTTTGCAGTAGGTACAAGAATTAAGACACCCGGTGCTCACAGCCAGAATCTCGATCAACGGGTTGCGTCGAATTTTGGGTAAATCGAGCGGTGCACCTCCTAGGCGACGAAGTTTAGCAGAACCGTCTTCTGCGGTGGCCCATTTTTTGTCCAGAAAACGTACAGTGTTTCCTAAGCAGGGAAGGGAGTAAAAAAGAAGGTGCATACAAAATTCATATCGCTTGATGAGGCAACAAAAGTTGGTGCTTAGTCAAGGTATGAACCGGTATCTACGTGATAGACCAAGCATGAGTGAACAGTGTCATTAAACAGCCTGAGCAGCAAACGATACTTCGAAAAGAGAGAGCCAGATAATGGTGAATAATGAGTGTGAGTCTGCAGACTACAGAAGTATGAGTTGAGTTGCAAAATATCCGCACCAAATTCAGTACGAATGAAGTTGAACAGCTTAGTGTAAAGGGATGTCACATCAGTGTACCGGTAAAGCATAGCATTGATATTGTAAAAGAGTTATTGGAAAGTGATGACTGCGTTTACGAAATCAAATGCGGTGACTGCAATGCCAGCTACATTGGAGAAACAAGTACACAACTGAAAGTACGTGTTGCCGAACACACGAGGCACACAAGGTTTCCTCCTAAACACACCTACCAACTTCAGAAGCTAGAGAAGGATTCGGCCATCGCACTACATGCACTGTCAGAGAATCACAACATAGGTTTTGATCAAGCTCGAGTGATTCACAAGAGTCTACCTTCCTATGTGGAACGGTGCTGTGCTGAAGCTCTCATCATTTACACACAGCACGCTTGTGTTAATCGCAATGATAGCAAACCCCTATCTGCAGTGTGGCGTGGATAGATAAACAGCAGCAGACACGGACGCTCCTTATCTACATTTGTCTCATCCCCATTTACTGGCTAAAGGATTAAGCCAATCAATTCAGATGCAGCACAAATTGACCTAACCACGGCAAATCCCATGTGACCTCTGTACTTTGTTAATGTGATTTCGACTACAACACTCTGGAGAAAGGCCACCCGATGTGGTTAAAACGTAGAGTATCACAACTTGCTCGTAACGTTGTTATTCTCAACCTGTTTATCAATGAGTTGAGTTGGTTGAAGTGCAGAGGAAGCTTGAATAACATCGCCTTCCGATCGAACGAGAACATTCGCACAAAGACAATCTTAATCAGGACCTGTCATCCTTTGTTCAACCCAGTTTGACACAGTCGGCTAATGTTCAATCCAACCAGATGATATCACCCGCTACAGGTTATCCAAACGACCTTTCTAAGTGCATGCAGTCTACGTTTGGCTACAGAGTGTATACCCGCTAAGTTCAGCCACATGACTTACCAACAATTGGAAACGTGGTAGCAAGTTTGTCAATAATACCCTAAAGAGGATTGATACTTATTGACCATGTTCAAAGGTGAGTTACCAGCAGAGTTACGGGGTTAGATAAAATCTTCTACACAGACAATCTAGGTCCATCTTCGATGCATTACAGTCACTTGAAAGGTGAACTAATCCTCGTCTACAAAATCTCCCAGTCACTGGAAGCAATCAGTTAGCGAGAGTGAACGCCTAAAAAATGATTCCCCGAAAGCAGAATGTGAAAGCAACATGTTACTACGCGGAGAGAATCTTTATGCAACTAGGATCAACTCACAAACAAGTACTGTTTGACATCACGGCCCCAGATGAATTGGCTGAGTCCCAAAACCTTACTCGATTGGGAAATATGTAGGCGATAATCCGCACTGGAAGCCCCTTAGTCACCTAACGAACCCACAGGCACAGATACGTAAGTCAACAAACGTACGCATTTGTCAAAGTGATAATCCAGCGTGTTTTACTGATCAACTTTGATACGACTGCGCACCAGTAACCTCTTCTGAATGTGCCTCGCTTATCTTGCCATCCACATTTATAACCATCTAACAGTTTGTTCCCCAGTTAACAGATAAGAAGGAACGCATGAGCAGGCAGTGGAATTTCTCCTACCAACAAATTCCTCAAGCACACCAGTTTCGACGAAAACTGATTCCGAACGTCAGCCCAATCATTAGACCAAAGTATGTAACCTCTAACGTTGGTGTTTATTGAACTGTACAACCCAACACGATGTGGTAGTTTAACACAGAAGACAAAACAACTCGAAGATGAACGGTATTTCTCATTAGATGGATAGGTTTCGCAACCGATTACAGGCTTTCAACGTGAACAAAATTCATGTTTGGTCCACTTGAAAAACGTACCAAGCCCGCCGATAAGACCTCACTTATAGCGCACTCATCTGCTAAGGTCAAAAATCGAAACTCCAGTCCATATGCGCGTCCACGACCAGCCCCCATCGACCGCACAGAAAGCATGGGTGAGATTACTCATTAAAATGTTCAATTACAATTTCGTGCGAATGGTTTCGGATCACCTCGAAGACAGAAACAATCTCTCATTCCTATACTAATCGACAGTCCCGTTATCGGAATGCATTAGCTCCGTAAAAGCTACTGTTCAAATTCGTTGTAATCCAGTATTTGTACACCGAGGTGAAGTTGAACAATGTAACAGTTGGATGTGAGGCCAGTCAGTGTGAACATCTCACAGTGATTAGCTTTAGTGAAGTGTCTATCACAAAGAGATGACAGCATAATCATGATGATCGAGTCGAACACGTTTGCTGTTTGAGTCCGCTACTAGAGTAAGAAAGATGTCAACACCTGAGCATGTGGTATTCAACATAGCAAACGTTTGGCAGTAGACTGACAGGACAGTTATAAGCAGCCATTAACAATACGGCAATTGAGTGAGGTTAGGTATATTCACTGTATCCAAGTGCATACGAACACATTCAGAGAGGAAGTTCCGTGGGCTAAGTTTGCGGTTGAAATGTGGAATACCTTACCTCGTAATGTTTCTTCCACGACTTCAACCACGCGGTCGATCTGTTGCACTCCGATAACACTGACGCCCTGTAAGTGAGAAAGATTACAAACGAACAAGGAAGAGTATATGAGAGATAAATGATGCGATCAATTTGGATTACTTATCAGTGCACTAGTAATAGTCTAAACGGATACTGTGCGCTCATCGGTAACGATTACCGTTGTAATTTTCTGGTCGTGTTTGGGTTAGCGACAATCACCTCTCGCCATTCTTAGAACGAGAGCGCAGGAATGCGCAAGAGAAATGCCTAACTAACTTGATCAGTCTAGTGATATCAGGCGAAATTGAACCGCGCAACGTGCTTGCTGTAATCAAGCAATAGTGAGATACATAGAATGAAATGAGAACCCATCTAAGCATCACACAGCACACCATAGTTAACGGTGCCAACAGAAAGGATTGCGGATTTGGTGACGAACAACTCCAGACTTCTAACCTGAGTCTACAGTGAACGCATTTTTAGGCTTTGAGTGTGTTAGTTTACCGTGTAAGCTGAAGGTCCCCATGATAAGATCAACACGCAATTCCCATGTGCATAAAGCTTGCAAATAGCGCTGTATGGACGCAAATGCAAGACCGAACAAGAACCCAGTATGAAGAAGTCACACGGTTTAACACGGAAAAATGCATTCAGTAAAACTTTAATACAGCCAAGCACCCACTTTTAGGTAATCCACTCCAGGACGACTCTGTGGAACACAACCGGCCACAACCAAACGCTTTCCTTTCCGCGTTCCGGTTAGCACGGCATTGCGAAAGTGATCTTCGGCTGGACCCTTTACTGTGCAGCTGTTCAAAACCCAAAGATCTGCTTGCTGTTTAGCTTCTTCATCTGTGTGAGGGAATGCCGACTGTCGTGTATCATTATTCAAGTTTCCATGCTTGCAACACAAATCACCAGACTCAGGGGAGCAGTCACGCAAACGTTCGTTTGATGTTGGGGAAGATGAAGCCGCGTCAACCTTAGATAACTGTGATCCGCCAAGAGTCACCGAATAGCCATAGTGCGCCAGCAAGCCGGCCATATATTCGCTGTCACTGGTATTGTGTGTGCAACCCCAAGTCTGCACGAAAATCCGGTATTTTTCTGCGGAAAAGAGTCAATACACCGTAATCGTCGGAAACAGTGAACCGGAATCAACAAGAAACCTGGGAGTAGAGTTACCGAGCAAGTTAGACGTAAAGAACTTCTTCGTTTAAGCCTACGTGTAAACTGCAGCGAAGGTATTTGATAGTTGACTAGTTTGACCATATTTGTGACTAAAAATTGAGACCTCCACAAAAATGGTGCAGGTAAACATGTCGGGTCCAAATTTACGACATTAACGTACGATGCACACTACACCACAGCACGCATTTTCATAATACGCCATACGTGATGTTACAGATGGGGAGCGTAAGCCCCCAAACTGTACTTACAAAATAGTCTGTGAAACTCAGTAATGAATAACAAACCACCATTTATCAATTTAGATTACAGCAAAGCAGGAAAACAGATAAGAGGAAAAGCGAACACAATCGATTTTGGAGGAATGAGTTAATAAAGCTCCGCATAACGTGGCAACACGATCCTACATGGATGACTGAGTGCAGTGACGCCAACAGCGATTAAAAACGTGGTTATAAACATGCATATCTCGTTTCGAAGCGCAATACCGATAGAACGGAATAAAACAAACATTTCGAAGGAAAAACAGCGTGTCAACAGTTGCAGTCACGGATGGATCGTCGAGGAGACGTGTAACTTTGTCTTACACCGCCTACTAAAAAATGTTGGGATCCCATCAAAGATTTGTGAACAGTATTCCAAAGTCGAACAAAACTGAGAGCTAGGAGGTAGGCGACAAAGAAAGGGAAAAAACAACCGTGTACCTCAACTTGGTGACCACAATCAAGAAGTTGTTGGGTATTTATAGATTTGGTGAACCACGGTAATATGATGGGTAAAAATACATCCTACTAGTTGGACGATAAACAAGAAAGTTGGTGTAGAAAAGCACCTGCGTCTCCAGTTAACTCGCTTTCAATTACTTGGAAACTTAGATACATAATTCAAATAGTAAAGTCCCAAGCACTCATAACGGATTATATCACACTGCGCTGCTTCCGTCAACCAATAAGTAAATGAAACGAACTCACAATCGATGACTAGGAGCCATTGCAGCTGGAGAAATCACCCGTTTCACCACCGTATTGGTAAACCACATGCACTGATGAACGGATATTGTAAGCGATATGGGCGGGAGAGGATCTGTGATTGTTGTTCAGCAGTTTACAGGCAGCATTCGACTAAAATTTCATTTTAACCTACATATCATGTGTGCGCACCGGAAGAAATTCGTTCAGATACTGCAGTTGTCTGTGCTACTAACTAGCCAATCAAATAGCCAAAATCGTCGCCGAACACGATCTATCCCGCACCAGCAGCCACAGACATAGACGCCAATCCCTAAGAAAACTGCGTCCACATATTTTTCAAAAACTGCAACCAAAGGAATTCGACAGTGATGAACTGCAACGTTACCTTTCGCAACACCGAGCACGAAGGTGCATAGTCAATTATTACACACAAAGTGTATAACAAATGGCAGTAGAAATCACTGTCTTTGAGCGTTTCCTGAAACTCAGATATGGAAGCGCACACAATCATCGCGTTCAGTTATGATCAGATTTGGATCATAGTCACGCCCTTGATATGGCTTGCTGTTCTTATTGTTTCAGTTACAGTGAACATTTCGCTCACCCCTCGTTTACACATTGCCACGTGGTCACCCGCTTGTGCTATAGGAAGCTGGTCCTTTTTTACAGGTTATTCGCGGAATATCACTGAAGGTTTCTATATCAGACTACATTTATTCAGCAAACTCTACAGCATGGCAATGTTAGGAGATAGTGCTAAGTTTTGACGTTTTGCCTACCCTCATTCAAGCAGATATATTTAGTCAACGGGTGCACGAAGACGTTATGCTAGAGGGATGCTTAGTAAACATGCTTCCACTCTGCATCACCGTCATCGTCGCGTTCAGCTTTGAGCCTTATCATGAGTGTTCAGTGTGGATCGGCCTGTCTCTGTTCCTGACAATGATCCATGGAGCGGCAAGGGAGTAAACCAGTACAAATGCAAAAAGAAAACGGAAAATAAACAAGAACCGATGACACATCGTGAAAAAGAAGAGTTGACAACTTTGCAGATATAGGCTAACGATCGACTGCGACGAACCACCAGGTCGGAGAGTACTTTAAACCGGTAATTTGTGTGGTCGCAAACTTCGCAACCAGCTAAACGGCATCTACGAACCTTGTTCAGCGGAACGGCCCAGAATCCTATAGCTCGTGGTCAAATCGTCACCTGACCGCCTCGTGGTCTATTGTAACCATCAGTAGCCACGTTGAACGAAAAATGATGCGGCAGACCGTCCGTTGGCACACGAAGTACGTGATCCAACCAAAAAGCACTGCCCACATTCATCGTCTCGATTATCGGTCGCGAACTCACATAGTTCTCAAATACACTCCGACGGACCGCCGCGTTGTCCACACAGTCTATCCATTTGATGTTTGCTAGCTCGCAGAGGCAACGACGATCGAATACCGAGAGATCCTCTGCACGAGTGAGCCATGTCTCCAGACCATAGTGCAAAATTGAGCGCCTGTGCGCATTGTAAACTCTACTTTTGATCGACCAGTGGATGTACTCACAACAATACCAGTGTCGAATGTTCGAGAATGCACTACATTGCACTACGTTGCCCTTATGGACACATCGTGAGCAATGGTACTAGCTTGTGAGACGACAGCACCCAGGTAGGTGAAGTGACCGACAACTTTGAGCGACCTGGCTGCAATAACGAGGACAAAGTCAATCTGATAAAGACGTTTTATATTTTGAAGGTGCATAGACCAATCATCATCTAATTGACTCAACGTTGTCCCGACGTACGTCGTCAATAAAATAACTATCAACCGTAGCAGGTATCACACCTGCAGACGTCAATACAATCCTACAATGTCGTACACCTTCATTTGAAAAAAACCTTCAAAATCCAAGTTGGTAATTTATGGTTCATGGATGCCAAGCCGGTTGCACGAGCACCTGACGGGTGGTGACACCAGGTCGATCGATCAACCACCTGAAGTATGCGTAAGATGCGAGGTTGGCAGAGAAAATGCGAAAAGGCGAGACTAATGATTTCGAAGTCTGTCTGCATCAAGCGTACACTTGTGTACATCGACTATGTTCGAGCGAGCACCGGAGTAGTTGCAGCTGTCCCGATGACTACGAGAAGGCTTTATTCCCTGATCCGTGGTTGTACTGACCGTCAAGTCAGTGTAAATGAGACCATATGTGAAAAAAATGGTTCACTTATCACCAGCCAGTCGCGACGACTTGACAGGTGGGCTGAATATTTTGAAGAGCAGTTCAGTTGGCCTCAACCAGATCATGTGGACGACGGGACTCGATTGGCCAGCTATTGCATCCCAGACGGTCCTCCGTCGGAAGCAGAAATGGTCCTGGAGCACAAGTTATTGAAGCGTAATAAGGCTCCTGGACCAGACCTCCTCCTTCTCTTTTCAAAGATGTTGGAGTGAGGTTGCTATCACAACTGACAAAACTTCTCCAGACGATCTGGGAGACTGAAGAGGTACTTCGTGATTGGTGTCTATCAACAATCATTCCCGATTTCAAAAAGGGAGCCCGACAACCACAGAGGCATCAGTTTGGTGTCTGTTGCGTCCAAGTTACTCACCGGTCTCACTTTACGTCGGCTCACTAAGCCCAAAGAAAGTCAGATACGCGAAGAACCTAGCAGGATTCAGATCCGGTCGGGGGTGTGTTGATCACATTTACGACGGATCTTGGAACATCGGCATCCATATAGACAGCCGACGATCGTGGTCTTTGTGGACCTGAGGTCTGCTTTACATTCAATTGCTCGTAACGTTTTCTGGAGCTGTCTCGTTCGCAAGGGAATACCAGAGAAATACATCAATCTACTGAGGTCACTGTACTCTCACTCTGCAAGCAGGGTGACAGGTTATGGAAAACTGTCTCGTATATTCATCACTCCTAGTGGTGTTCGTCAAGAGTGTCCGATTTCCCCTTTCCTGTTCAGTTTTGTCATGGACGACATTCTAGAGGGTGCGTTTCATGAATCCAGTGAGCCTGGTGTTGAGCGTGTTGTATAACAGGCAGTTTCGTTGTGAGTAGCGTACTACTCACAAGTAGTATATTACCCACAGGCGACATTCAAGAACAAGAGGACAAGCCCCGAACGCAACGGACAAGAAGGGACTATCGGAACAGTGTGTACATGCTGTGTGAGAACTTTCACCAAGGCGAATGACAACGCACTGTCACCCAATGTAGGAGTGCATGTCTGCCGTGCAAATGAGTGCACGCGTTTGTGGTTTAGTTTTTGACATGACCTGTACGGAAGTTTGCGCGATGAACGAACTCGCAGGCTAAGCACCTTTTGCGGAGACTACAACTGGTGCCGTGACGAACGCGAGGATGAAGGTTCGCTGGCCACAGCCGTTCGAAGATGGAGACGTCCGGACGTTCCTGGAGGACTTGGAGGACGTGGCCGAAGTGGTCGGAGTCAAGACCGACCGTGGGAAGCTGGCTGCCCTGCGGACGCTGGTGAAGGGCAGGGCGAAGGCGGTGCTGGACGCAGCGCGAAGAGGCCCTGCGAAGATGGAGTGGGCCGCTGCGAAGGAGACGCTGGTGGCTGCGTTTGACAGCCCGGCCGACCGCCAGGAGGCCATGCGGCGGTTCAAGGCGGCCAGGCTTGGACAAGGAGCGGACCCGTCCGTGTTTGCCACCACTCTGCAAGGTTTGCTGGACAGGGCTCTGCCAGGATTGGATCAAGAATCACGACGGCAGTTGTTAACGGAGCAGTTTATTGAAGGTCTCCCGATGGAGGTTCGCGACCAAGTCCGTATTGCCCATGTCGCCCGGCCGATGGACCTTGACGATCTGGCGAAGGTGACACGGGAGTTGGCAGTAATGTCCGTGGCCTCAGTGGATTCAAACAGCAATACGGACAAGAAGACATTGGAGGTAATGCAGAAGGCAATGGAGCAACTCGCAGCGGATGTAGCTGCCCTGAAAACAGCAGCACGGAAGAACGATCAACCAGGAGGCTGCTTCATCTGTGGAAAAAAAGGACATTGGAAGAAGGATTGCCCAATCCGGCGGTCTCAGAGGTCTAAAAATAAAGTGTTTCGTGATTGTTCTTTTTGTTGGGCGGGTCGACTAGTAATGGGAGCGATTGAGAAGGGGGCCGTACATACAAGGGTTGAAGTTGATGGAGAGGTAGAACAGTGTTTAGTCGATACAGGGGCAGCTATTTCGTTGATTGCTCGTGCCGAAAAGCAAAACCTAGAACCGACATCCATGATGATCAAGACGGTTGGAGGTCATAGTCTACTGGTTGACGGTGTGAAAGAATGTGGGGTACGTATCGGCGGCCATATCGTAAAGCACCGTTTCATTGTGTCCCCAGAAACCAGGCAAACGATACTCGGAGCCGATTTCCTCGCTGCAACAGATGCCGTGATTGACTTGAAGCTCAAGAAGTTGTCAACCAAGTATGGCTCCCTGACGCTCATAGGACAGCGAAAGGATAGCGTCAACCAAGTACGCAAGGTTAAAACCCCCAGTTGCACAGCCCCCCTGCTCCAGTCCACGGTCGAGAAATACGCGGAAGTATTTACGACTGACGATGATCCGTACGGATTTTGCAACTGGATTGCCCATGAAATACCAACAACCGGAACATTTCGACCTCACGGGCCCCGCAGGATACCGGTTCATCTTGAGGAGGAATTGAGGAGACAAATACAGAACATGCTGAGCGAGGATGTTATCGAAGAAGCCAACAGTCCGTACAACTCGCCTGTTCTCCTGGTGAAGAAGTCCAACGGGAAGTACCGCTTTTGTGTGGATTTTAGACGGCTGAATGAGGTAACACAGAATACAGTCGTACCAATACCGTCCGTCGCTGATATTTTTGACAAGCTACAGCAGGCGAAATTGTTCACAGTTTTGGACTTACGCTCCGGATACTGGCAAGTACCAATTAAACCCACAGATCGTGAGAAGACCGCATTCACGGTAGGCGAAAAACAGTATCAGTTCAAGCGCATGCCGTTTGGCCTATCCGGGGCACCGTTCACATTTCGGCGCCTGATGGTTCAGCTGGTAAAACGACTGGATAATGTGGCGGTATACGGAGATGATATCGTAATATACAGCAACACGGAATCGGAACATGCTGCCCATATAGATGCTGTCTTGAATCGCATCAAGAACTCAGGACTCCGGATCAATGCTGATAAGTCACAGCTCGGACGATCATCGGTGGTGTTACTGGGACACAAGGTGGGTCAAGGTGAAATCAAGCCTCTGCCGGAGAAAATACTGACAATTAGAGAGGCCGTGGCTCCGAATTCCAAACGAACCCTGAGACAATTTTTGGGTCAAGCAGGGTACTACAGTCGGTTCGTGAGAAATTTTCACTCCATTACATCGCCATTGTACGAACTCCTTCGAGAAGACAAGAAAGTTGAATGGACCGACGATGCCCAGAGGGCGTTCAAGCGAATGCAACAAGCGATGAACGAGCAACAACTGGCGTTGAAACTACCGAATACAAAAGAAACGTTCATCGTAGCAACAGATGCCAGTGACCGTGGCATTGGGGCAGTACTCAAGCAAAAGGAAGGAGTAATCGAGTATGCCAGCAGAGTCCTGACTCCAACGGAGCAGAAGTATTCGACCATTGAAAAGTAATGTTTGGCAATCGTCTGGGCACTAGACAAGTGGAGGCCGTACCTGTTGGGTCAACAGTTCCACGTGGAGACGGATCACAAACCCCTAGAGTGGATCATGACTGCGAGGGACTCGAGAGGTAAATTTAGCCCGATGAGCATTACGTTTGCAGGAAAGACTTCTCGATCAACCGTGTGTCGAGTTTGAGCAACTGCGTCGCGGATTTTCTTTTTCGATCGCAGATAGACGAGAAACTCCCCAAAGTGTCCTTTGGAGTCAACGGCTTAATAATGGAGCAGGACCCACAAACGCTAGTACGTCTACAACGTCAAGATAAGGTCCTCCGGAAAGTGATTGAAGCTTTGGCAAGAGGCGTGGGAATCCCCACAAATAGTAAGGATGAGGAGCTGAAAATAATCGCTTCCCAATGGAGAAGAGTTGGCTTAAACAGTGCGCACGTATTGACATGGCAGCGTGGCGTTGGGCGCCCTTGCGTGGTAGTCATCCCGAGACAACTGAGGAGGAAACTGGGACCATGCTTCGCCTGCCTGGATGAGGTCCTCGTGATCACTCAAACCGCTAGTTAGATACGCTAACCGAAATGGCGATGTGTCGCAGTCAATGGCGTACCTGTATCCATACCATTTCTGGTTCTTCCACTTAGTATTCTTTTAGTATTTGTTGACCTTATTAATAACGTTTCCTTCTAGGATGTTCCACGTCACTGTTGAGGTGAGCGGCGGCCCGAGCCACAGTACCTTTGGTCAAGCTCATGGCTGTTATGATGATGATGATGATGATGATGACGATGACTACAAATCGTAAAATGGCCGACAGCTGTTTAAATCAGAAAGATAAAAGTACAACGAACACTGAGCTTGACTACTGTGACTTCAGTGGTGATAAGTCAAGTTGAAAGTCAGTTGCGAGACTTACACATAGTTTTATCCCACACTCCACTTTAATGGATGCTTTGCTTCATAAATCTTCAGATGAATTTGCTAACTAGTAACAACGTCAGACCAGTTTACTGAGCGAGAACTCACCAAATTTAAAAACCTCGCTAATGTTGCTCTAGCTGACAAATCATACATATGCCACACATGAGCTGCCTAAATTCAGGGATGGCTCTGAGCTCAAGTTATGTTGGGCTCTCCAGTAAGTGGTACTGTTATCGAACCAGCTGAGACTCAGAAGCCTCAAAGAAAAATTCTCACTGATTCAAACTAGCCGGAACTTCTTTCATTATTGATCAAAAGGCATGAACGAGGACTAAGATACTAAAAGGCCATGCCTTCTGACTTCACTGTTAAATGCATGCGACGTGTAACTTGTGGACTAGTTAACACAGGCAATGTCATAAAAGTGAAAACGTATACGCGAATATGCGAATAAATTTGACAAGTGACTGGACGTAACAAGTTTGGATGGAAAACTGAAAATAGAGCAAACATCACTATTGTCAAAAGGAATATGCTTTGAAAGGTATAGCTGAGAGATCGTTACAAACCAACAACGACATGAATTACTCAATGGTTGATACTGATACTTTATTGTGACACAATCGGGATGATGAAACGGCACCAGCAGAGAACGGACGACAGAACGGCAGTTGTAAACCCTAAGGTGTAAACGGAACCAGTGACTTTCAGGATACGTATACTTTTAGGGGAAACAGCTTAGGAGCTAATGAATGTAAGAAAATACCTCAATATCTTACGGCTTTTACGTTGCCGATTTATCAACNAACCAGTGACTTTCAGGATACGTATACTTTTAGGGGAAACAGCTTAGGAGCTAATGAATGTGAGAAAATACCTCAATATCTTACGGCTTTTACGTTGCCGATTTATCAATCACCAATGCTTTGCAGCATCAGACAATCTCAATGTACTGAAGAAGCAACACCTTTTTATATAGAGACAATAGTGTTCACATCTAGCGGCTATTGTTAGGCGGGAATCATGTTGCGTTTTGAGTGACTAAATCGTTAGTGCATACCACAACTATGACACAAAAATTCGGTCAAGTACCACACAAGCTTTGAACGATCTGTTTTGCCTGTAGCAGTTAGTGTGCGAACGTTGAGTGACTGCACGTTCTCCGGTGAGTAAATCGCTTCAAACAAATCACAACATAACCCACTACTAGAGGTTAGGCGGTCCACAAGGAACAGTGTGAGAGAGGGACACATCCAGCGACTCCCAAATTGATAGGGGCTGCTGTCACTTTGTTTTGGCAAGCCAGTGATAGACCACTTGTAACCTCATGACAGTCAGCTGGGAGCTCGACAATTAGTGCAGGGTAGGGCAAACGACGGATTGATATTCTTAATGCACGGCCATGGAACACCTATAGCGTCGAAAGTCCGTCTTATACGAGCTTAAGGGTTCCATGCGTAAGATCAGTGTTANATGATGAGCTGCGATTAACGGCTGAAATAGTTAGTACGAGAAGTCGACGATATCAAACGTATTCAGATGACTGTAACCAAAGAGAAGTAAGGATGGCATACCAGCATCACCATCGTAAGCAACAACACGAGGAAAGGAGGGGTTTCCGGTAATGGGCATCAGGCAGATTCGTTCATCGAAATCCCAGATAGTGTAAAACATTAGACGGCTAAACACTCGTTAAAAATGCTAAGCTAACGTTTATGTATTAGGTACTGAGCTAATCCATATGAAAAGTGGTTACTCATCAGCGATCACGTTTAATAGTTAACAGTTTTAATTGAGCTTAATCGTGGGATCATCAACCACAGTTGACAGGAAGGTTACTTAGTCTTCTCTCAAAGCATTCGGGCAACCTGAAGATTATCCACTAACAGATTTGACCGAGTAATAAAGTATGATCATTTTGTCACGAGTAAGATGATGGCATTTGAGCAGTAAACAAAAACTGAGATTGAATCTAAGTCCATAACGCGACTGTGACGAGAATACGTACTGTCAAGATCAAGTAACAGCGTACCTCAACCCTAATGTTTTCTTGAATCAGGTTAGCTAGAAAATTTATCGGAGCTTGGTATTAGAAACCCACAAAAGTCGAGACGTTGAAACTTTGTTTTGCAAAAAGTAACTAAGCAATTAATGAACCCAACTGATACCAATGAGTATACACCGCGAAAGTCGAACAATAAGACAATCATCCGTGCCATAAACTAAGGTTAATCCGTAAACAACAACCTTCGAAATTTCAGTATCACATTTTTCTATCTGACGTTTAAAATGTCGGTGCACAGTTAAATTTAATTAGGTGCTTTGTTTGCCCCTGTGAATTCAGATATCAAAGTGACTCACTGAAATCGTCTGCGGAACAACTTAAACACGATAGCAACCTATTATTCAGAGCCTTTCCAGACACCATAAGTTTCCTAGTTGACGAGGCTGGATCCATTTATTGAACAGTGAACAACTCAGTATGTATGTTACAAATGAGATACCTAGAGATAATTCTCACTCATCAGACGCACTAGGTATTAATTGCTTTGGTTGTCCACAAACACGCCAGCCGTCCAAACTATACTCTACCATCCTTCATCAACTGTTTTTATCATCAACGACCAGCTGTTGAACAGTTCGAAAACCTACTCAACTTGTATAACCTAGTACGTGCACTTCACTGCCATTATCGCAACATTCGGCAAGCCTGTTACAAGAAAATAAGCTAATTGGATGAATAACGATTGAAATAACCATACACCGCTTCGTATACGGCTAATCACAATCTTGAGAATATCTCCGAGTGAACAACGTAAGCAACACAGACCACATCAGACAGAACACCACAGTCCAGTTCGCAGGCGACCTAATAAATAAGCACAAACACAAGAACAGGCTAGAGTTTCACCACCATCTCGCAGGTGACAAACGGCTGTCAAAATTTTAAAACTCGAGACAGCTTCTGACTTCATCGCCCGACATATTTCACTACGTAGTCCCCGTCGCACGGGAGTCCCACTTATGTCGTTTTATCCTAACTGTGAGTGCAGAGCGCGTATTTATGGGCAATTATTTCGAGCGTCCTTCACGTCAAGTGGTGTTCGACCTCCTCCTCCTCCTTCCTTCTGCTTCGGTGGTGGACGATATTTTGAAGGCAGAACTCAAAGGTTTCGAGGACCTCGGAGTGGAACTTCTGCGAGGTAGTAGGCTGACTGATATTGTGTACGCGGACGACATTTATTCACTTGGTCCTCTGAAAGAGATTATGCAAACCGTCCTGAACGGATTAAATGATACCGCTAATCTGTGTGGTACGCCCTTGACACCTCTAGAGTGTAGGGTGTAGCTGCAAGAGCAGGTTGACATTAACCCTGTCTTTGTTATTGCAGCCAGGACGCTCAAAGTTGTCGGTCACTTCACCTACCTGGGTGCTGTCGTCTCACAAGCTAGTACCATTGCTCACGATGTGTCCATAAGGGCAACGTAGTGCAATGTAGTGCATTCTCGAACATTCGACACTGGTATTGTTGTGAGTACATCCACTGGTCGATCAAAAGTAGAGTTTACAATGCGCACAGGCGCTCAATTTTGCACTATGGTTTGGAGACATGGCTCACTCGTGCAGAGGATCTCTCGGTATTCGATCGTCGTTGCCTCTGCGAGCTAGCAAACATCAAATGGCTAGACTGTGTGGACAACGCGGCGGCCCGTCGGAGTGTATTTGAGAACTATGTGAGTTCGCGACCGATAATCGGGGCGATGAATGTGGGCAGTGCTTTTTGGTTGGATCACGTACTTCGTGTGCCAACGGACGGTCTGCCGCATCATTTTTCGTTCAACGTGGCTACTGATGGTTACAATAGACCACGAGGCGGTCAGGTGACGATTTGACCACGAGCTATAGGATTCTGGGCCGTTCCGCTGAACAAGGTTCGTAGATGCCGTTTAGCTGGTTGCGAGGTTTGCGACCACACAAATTACCGGTTGAAAGTACTCTCCGACCTGGTGGTTCGTCGCAGTCGATCGTTAGCCTATATCTGCAAAGTTGTCAACTCTTCTTTTTCACGATGCGTCATCGGTTCTTGTTTATTTTCCGTTTTCTTTTTGCATTTGTACTGGTTTACTCCCTTGCCGCTCCATGGATCATTGTCAGGAACAGAGACAGGCCGATCCACACTGAACACTCATGATAAGGCTCAAAGCTGAACGCGACGATGACGGTGATGCAGAGTGGAAGCATGTTTACTAAGCATCCCTCTAGCATAACGTCTTCGTGCACCCGTTGACTAAATATATCTGCTTGAATGAGGGTAGGCAAAACGTCAAAACTTAGCACTATCTCCTAACATTGCCATGCTGTAGAGTTTGCTGAATAAATGTAGTCTGATATAGAAACCTTCAGTGATATTCCGCGAATAACCTGTAAAAAAGGACCAGCTTCCTATAGCACAAGCGGGTGACCACGTGGCAATGTGTAAACGAGGGGTGAGCGAAATGTTCACTGTAACTGAAACAATAAGAACAGCAAGCCATATCAAGGGCGTGAATATGATGGAAAGAAATTTGGAGACAGGATTGAAAGTAAACAAAATGAGGCTCTATGGAAATGAAGAAGGTAACTTGCCTGGAACATCACTGGAAATGTGAAGCTCATCGGCTAATGATGTACCATTACGACTCTTCTTAGTTTTGAAACGAGCTTTAACGGATCCAATATTCTGTTGTAGGCGGGGTGGCTCCAATTCATAGTGAAGATCCTCAATGTCCATCAACACAAAGCAAATTGGTTGAAAGATTCTTGTCAATCCTGCTTGCTTGGCAAGCCGCAAGTCAAAGTAGAGGAACAGCCCCTAGAGAAAATGATGTTTCAACATAGATTGTTGGCTCTGACAATCGCCAATTAATTGACTAATTGACGAATGTCCCTTACAGTCAATTCAGATACAATCGTGTGCAACCATGTTGATAGATAGCATACATGAGGGGAGAACTCAAGGTTTAATGGGAAGCAAACTGTTATAAACTGTCCCTAGTGGACACGAGCGCAGGATATGGATACGAACAACGGTGGACGAATAACGCAGACAGATTTCCCTTCCGATTGGCTACCAAACTGCGAACGACAAGAACCAATGAAAACACGGATAAAGCAGACTCCGTGCAGGCATTGTACTTAGCCACCAGATGCACTGCAAATTTACACGAGAAGCTGGTCGATATTTATAGAAAAGCACTGACCTTGTGGCTGTGTGAGCGCGCCAGGATATATCTGAATCCTACTCTGATGCACGTCATTGCAACGGCTCGAGATATCTGATTTCGGACAGTGGAATCGTGTCCTTCGAGTCAGGTTTACCATGACTCCAACGCAAACAAGACCGCCACAGTAAACCAACTCTGGTGGCCCGGATAGGTGAGTTATTAACGCGATGGGGAAAATTGATGAGGCACAATGACGACTTCAAGACAGCATCAGACTTCCCATATGAGTTTGTAACCCGTTCGTGTTAGTCAAAAGTGAGTTAGGCACACTGAGGTTGATTTTGTAAGTTGGAAGGAGAGAAATCAACCATATATAACTTCAGATATGAACAAAAAACATTTATGAGAGTCGCTAGGCAGGACACTATATCATCTATTCAGTGATGACATCGATGATAACCATTGGATGACGTATAGGACATGAGAATGACACATGGAGCGGCAAGGGAGTAAACCAGTACAAATGCAAAAAGAAAACGGAAAATAAACAAGAACCGATGACACATCGTGAAAAAGAAGAGTTGACAACTTTGCAGATATAGGCTAACGATCGACTGCGACGAACCACCAGGTCGGAGAGTACTTTCAACCGGTAATTTGTGTGGTCGCAAACTTCGCAACCAGCTAAACGGCATCTACGAACCTTGTTCAGCGGAACGGCCCAGAATCCTATAGCTCGTGGTCAAATCGTCACCTGACCGCCTCGTGGTCTATTGTAACCATCAGTAGCCACGTTGAACGAAAAATGATGCGGCAGACCGTCCGTTGGCACACGAAGTACGTGATCCAACCAAAAAGCACTGCCCACATTCATCGTCTCGATTATCGGTCGCGAACTCACATAGTTCTCAAATACACTCCGACGGACCGCCGCGTTGTCCACACAGTCTATCCATTTGATGTTTGCTAGCTCGCAGAGGCAACGACGATCGAATACCGAGAGATCCTCTGCACGAGTGAGCCATGTCTCCAGACCATAGTGCAAAATTGAGCGCCTGTGCGCATTGTAAACTCTACTTTTGATCGACCAGTGGATGTACTCACAACAATACCAGTGTCGAATGTTCGAGAATGCACTACGTTGCACTACGTTGCCCTTATGGACACATCGTGAGCAATGGTACTAGCTTGTGAGACGACAGCACCCAGGTAGGTGAAGTGACCGACAACTTTGAGCGTCCTGGCTGCAATAACAAAGACAGGGTTAATGTCAACCTGCTCTTGCAGCTACACCCTACACTCTAGAGGTGTCAAGGGCGTACCACACAGATTAGCGGTATCATTTAATCCGTTCAGGACGGTTTGCATAATCTCTTTCAGAGGACCAAGTGAATAAATGTCGTCCGCGTACACAATATCAGTCAGCCTACTACCTCGCAGAAGTTCCACTCCGAGGTCCTCGAAACCTTTGAGTTCTGCCTTCAAAATATCGTCCACCACCGAAGCAGAAGGAAGGAGGAGGAGGAGGTCGAACACCACTTGACGTGAAGGACGCTCGAAATAATTGCCCATAAATACGCGCTCTGCACTCACAGTTAGGATAAAACGACATAAGTGGGACTCCCGTGCGACGGGGACTACGTAGTTGAATATGTCTTGTATTTCATTCGCAGTCTCACCCCGGAATCGGATTTTGCAGAGCCGTGTGTGTCGCTTAGATTCGGCACTGTTGTCTTCCAGTGTTTCATCGATATATCCACGCACTGGGCCTCAGACTGTGTTTTGTTGGTCTGCATGCTTCAATGTTTTATGTGTTGCCGTTGGTATTTCTTCCCATATCCTGCTTATACCTCCACAGCCTTGTGATCCGACGTTTGTATCTCTCATTTCTGTCTGGTTTACGCTTTGTACAATCTGGTTGCTTGATCCTTATTTGGTACCTTTTTCTGTCGTGCAGATTACCACTGAATGAGCGATAACTTGTTTGCGCGTACCACAGTAGAATCACAGTTTGCTCGCGCTTGGAGTTCAATGTAGTCGCCACTTCAGCTCCGCAGTGAGGCTCGGTGTTGTTATCCATAGTGACCATGAGAAGGAACCGCCGACCAACAGGAGTACATGTGGAAGGTAACGCTATGACCATAACTCTGCGTTTTGGAGACGCAGATGCGAAAACATTGTCGTTAGATCTAACCGGTTATCTACCATGCGATGAGCACGAACGTAAAACTTGCCAGCGTTTGTAAATAGAAAAATTGGGGGCAGAGATAGGAAGAAAGCAGAAGTGAGTGGACTGGTCTGTCGAGACAATGGTGATTCCTGACATTCCCCGGTCGGTGTATCAGCGGAAGTGCGACAACATTCGGAGGAATATCGGTTTCACACGATTGACGAAAACTGGGACCTGTGTCGTCGTGTTAGGAGAAGAACGCAGCCTCGAACATGTAGGTGTCGACGGTCTATTGAGTTTACTCTATAAAGTGCAAATGCCCATTTGAACTGGACGTTTATGCCTCAGACTATTTGTTTTGATCGTGTTCACGACTGACAACATCACTATCATCGTTCTAATCAGCTGACTCTGTCACCGGAGGGCGGACTGCTCGCCAAAGTGAGTGTCGGATCAAGGTCATAATTTTCCTATGAATGCTGGGGCCCGGCAGTTGTACCTTGTCTTCTGTTTGGATGTCTATGCCTCGCCCTCCCAAAGACTTGCGGTTCGTGTACGTTCCTATTTCGTAGCTTGGTTCATTGTTCCGTTTTGATTGACCAGGCGGTCATTAAAATCGTTCAACCACTAAAGGTCAAAAATTTTCGGCAGCCACCTCTGAATGCAGTCCAGAGTATACAAGCAAACTTACCGAAACATAGTCTTTCCAAACACATGCGCCGCCGCCCGAAAAAATCTAGTTATCCATCCCACTTCATTAAAGGAACGGTTGAGTCAGCTCTGAAAAACAATAGACAGTTAGGGCATCGAAATATTACTAAGCAACTACACAACACAGCGACAGCTTGTACACCTGGTATACCAGCACAAGTTTTTCGGAAATCCCTTGTGTCCGTGGAGTTGTTGGTACGCGGTGTACATGGTCCACTTTATGGATCAAATTTGCTCTATTCAATAATCCGGACTAGACTCACTCAGAAATAATTAAATCAGCATGCTGCTTGCTTGTAAGACAATTCCGTGAAGTCCCTACGTTGAATCTTACCACACGAATTATTCTCACTGGAAGGGAGAGGTTCAATTCTATTCCCTTTTATAAGTCAGGCGCTCGCCACTTGCTCGCAGGACACCCACCGATCGGCTTACGGAGCATTCGGTACGGGACGCTAGGACTACTCAGCCGTACAGTGTAATTAATAACAACCCTGATTCATTACATCAGCACGGATTTATACCAAGCTGAGTATGCGTGATCAAAATGGACCTATGTATGGGCGATCTAACATAATGGCCAGAGACTACGTTCCTGCTTCAGACGCCACCCTTTTCGCTTAGCTGCAACATTTGGTCAAGTGCCATGTAGCCTGCGTTCGTAGAAACTACGAGCAGGCGGCTAATACTGCCGGGTAGCCTTGATTCTAAATAGCAGAACACACAGATTTTGGACTACTTTTAATCTTTCTTCCATTGCGTCAATCCGAACAAGCGTTCTCGGTGGAAGGATAGCACTCAGCTATTCGTCAATCTTACGCCAAGCTGTCAGAGGGAGACCTTTGTTTGCACTATCCATCAAGTGTTTCATCGAAAACGAATGAAGTCACGAACCACATGGCAGAGGCTCGGACGACGTTGGCAAACTAACGTCACCGGTGGCGTCAGTGTGACATGTCGTTTATTGAAAGGCTCAGCGCACCACTTCACTGTAAAAGCCATCCTGTCGTACGGCTTCGAAATCTGATTCAGTCGCCCAGAGGCTATTCAAGAATTATCCATTTTCGGCCATCAGTATATCCGAAGCACTGGCGGCGTGTGATGGGAGCAATGTATCAGCAGTGACGAAGTCCGCCGACGTGCCTTCAGAACGGGTAATTCTGTCAAATCTCAAGAATATTAATCTCGCCGCACAGACTTGTTTGGCTTGACCATATCCTACGAGGGTCAACTCACCACCTACCGTA
Source organism: Paragonimus westermani (assembly GCA_008508345.1). Lineage (NCBI taxonomy): Eukaryota > Metazoa > Platyhelminthes > Trematoda > Plagiorchiida > Troglotrematidae > Paragonimus > Paragonimus westermani. The sequence continues at coordinate 22,006 of QNGE01002777.1, read as the reverse complement.
TGTTATCCTGTTTGCGAGTGGTAGGTTAGGCTGGAAGCTGCAACTCTTTGGTCAGCTTGCTTCAGTAGGGCACCCCCGACTTTCTGGCCGGGATCCGAAGGACACTGAACACCTCTTGCTGTGGATGCTCTCTGATGTGGCGAGGAATAGAATCCGATGATGCTTGTGCCACGATTCACCGTGTGCATTGTTTTAGTTGGTCTCCCTTTGTCTCTTTAACAACTTCCCTCTCTAACTTCCATATTACCTTTTCGTTTTCTTAGATGGCACGTTCGTCATCCTATGTGACTATCGCATGTCAAAAAATGCATGGAACAGGGTTAAGCTGGAGGACTAACATGAGAGCAGATACGGTATCGGATGCAGCATATTGCCATCCCGGCCAGCGATATTCTTTGGAAATTCCAGAGATCACGGGGACCCCAACCAGGTAGGTGACACCCGTTGTATGCAACGAAACAGTTGGGGCCTCCCCATTCCGTGTTCAGGACGAAGCTTGATAATCGTGGGGTTTCACTTGGTCGTTGGTGGTCTCTTCGTTTAATGCCCGGTACTAAGAACGGTCGGCTGGCATGCGAACTACGTGACCCAATAATCGGAGGCTATCCAACGCAATCATTTGGCCGGTTGATTGTGCATCCGGAGTGTCTCGTAACACACACCAACCAATTAAATTAGTGCACACGCGATCATTTCACCTATTGCGGGCTGAGTGACTCACACAGCGATGGTTGAACACGGCGGATCTGTTGATATATTTATTGCAAACAGGCTACGTTTCCAGACCATGGAGCGAAAAGGAACGTACGAAGCATTGTGTCCTTCATTCAACGGGTGCATCTCCAACGCTACAGGTGAGGTGGATCGACACAGGTAGCTCTTAACTTTATGAGCATCGTCGACGTCTCATCAGCACCTAGGTGCGTGATGCTGAATACGGTCTCGAATGGATTGACTATAACATGCACCGCAAGAGTTGACAGGCCCCAGTTATTTTTAACGGCACTGTAATTCGAAGGTGCAAAGCTAACTCCACACAAACCACCCCGGTCATCCACCTTGGGTCAATACGGTATGTATATCCCCGGTACAGGGGCTGAATAAGAAAATTTTGGCATACTCGATCAGATTGGCACTAGGGAGAAGCTGGACACCAAGCTCAGTGGACTATTTAACCGCACCTTCCAGAGTGTCGTAAGTGAAAAGATGGACGATGAGGAGGAGATTGCATGCGCCTGGCAAACACCACCGTTTGTGGCAAACGTCCCTAGACAGTTGTCCATGAATCTTTGTCACGCTTAGGAGCAAATACACAAGGACATTGACGGATTCACGTACGCCTCCATTGGGCTGATATCTCGGTGACTGTCGACTACATTTCGGGACCCTTTCTGGAAACGGGGACCACTGTTGGTAAGCATCAATTGGGATGTACCTGTTCAATTTCTTGAACTGTCTGGAGGAGTTTCGTGAGTTCGGACACCAACCTCACTCCACCATCCCTGAAACAGAAGAGAATATATGGCGATAATTCAACCAGACATGTTACTTGTGGTCCCACTCGAAACAACTCTGCGGCAGTACAACTACAGTTCAGGACAGCAAGCCTATTGCCATTTCATGACGGAAGGAAGATTGCTCTACCCCCTCGACGGTTTGACCAAGTGATGCTCACTGTCTTTCAGCAAGTTTTCTCGCGCCTACGTTCTCGACTATCGTTGCCGTAATCAGAACCGGGTAGAATCGAGCGAAATCTGGTCACGAGGATTGTTAGCGCGACAGGCGTGTAGTTCTGTCACAATCGTTTGGCTCCTTCAAAAATCATTCATTCACAACTTTTCATAAGTGCTGGGACTTTTCACTGGCGTTTGTTCGGTTGTCTCACTCGACATGAACCGGGTATTTTGCCCTCCCCTGCCTCTTGTTGAGCTCTCCTTACACTTCTTTCGCTCAGGTGTTGAATAATTTTTTACAATTTACAAGTGTGCGGCCTGCTAAAAGAGAACAAGACAAAGTAAGTGCGCTCAACAGCATGATTCAAGTCCAGGTAATTACTCCAAAATGCACGTCGATCCGTAACAGAATGGCTTCACCTGAAACCGACTTTTCTGATGATCGAGATGAGTTCGTAGCTGAGAATTACACAGCGGTCTCCAAGTAGCACAGTTTCTTCCTTTGTTACATTGCGGTTCTCGAAATATGGAGATTGTGAGAGAGGTACAGCTGTGTCAGTCTTCCGGCATGGTTAGTTGTGATGGTCCGGAAGGTACGTTCAGCAGACTACCACTAACAGAGAATATGAGTTACCAAAACAATAGGCTTTTTAAAAATATAAACAAGCCACATAACTGCAATGAAAAGTGGAGAACGTGATGGATGATGCAGACGATGGAAGAGATACGAGCGCATAACGTTCAACCCCACTGGAAGTAAATTCGGTAGTAATTTCGCTAATCATGGTGCGCAAACTATCAGTGATATGTCGTGAGGATTCCTCCTCTCAACTCCATAGAACGTAATGTTCAACACTTGTTGTCTTAGAATAGTTTCGTGAACGCCGTGATAATTGGAATCAGCGTTACGATTTCCCACAAACGTGGATATCCAAGGAGTTATTGGGTTCGAATCCGGCGTTTCACCGTCTTCTGCCTCTTCTTCGTCAGTTAATGCGGTATCCTCTGTAGCTGGTTACGGGCTGCGTATTGATGCTGTGTCCTACAGTCCACTGGGGTGGCGGACGCGAGCACATGTCGGTTTATATTCTGATAACTCAACGTCCGGTTTTATTTTCGGAGGAGGAAGTTACGGAAGGTCACTAACCAACTTGGTGAAGAGAGACACGTAAAATCTGCAAGGTTACGATAGAACATGCGCTTCCGCAGGACACAGTTGGCCGCAGTGCACAGTAAGAAACGTAAAGAATGAAGATTACTTAGCAGCACATCTTCCCAGTGTTCAACACCACGGTATTTTTAGTTAAGTGTCAACGGTATAGTTTTCCATATGGTACCGTTCATATGTCCAAATTGCTTGTTGGACTGTGGGTTGTAGGGTGTATCACGGCTGGCTCACACACCCTTATCATGGAGGAATAGAAGTAATTGTTTCAAAATGAAAGCAGAAACAATATCAGAGTGAATGGATGAAGACAAAGCATAAACGAAGAATAAATTTGTATGACAATTGATCACTTTGGAAGAAGAGGTGTCAGTACACGGATAGGCAGAATGAAAGCTGGAAAATCCGTCGATGATGTGAAAATTAACCTTGTCTTTTGGGGATGTGGTGATGGGTTCTCTAAAATCAATGCTTAATCTCTCCCATGGTTGGGGTACTTTTATCAGGCAGTATATGTAGCGGAGTGAAGAGACGGGGCTTGGTTCCAGCAAAAACCTCACAGTGAACGATCATTCGTTTGACACCCTGGAGGCTGAACGATAGATCGCGTGCATGGACCAGATGGAACGTACGGGCACATCCAAGATGGCAGCGATTCATGAAGTATTTTTTAGATCGACAGCATGAAGCATACAACAGTTGAAGTTGCGCGGCAGAATATCAGCCACGCGATTATCAGAGCCAGGACGGTAAAGAATATCACGTTGAAGGATTGAAGATTTCAGTCGTCAATGCTTTATTTTCTAGTTCTTGATACTTTATGTTTGTTTTTGAATAAACGTAAACAATACGGAGCACCGCTCGGTGTTGTGTGCAAAATGGTGACCCGGACGGAAACACCGCCGTCTTCCAAGCTTCCCACAGTAGCGTATGCTTCTCCCACGACGGAAAAAGGCTTGTAGTCGGACAGCGTCAATTGTCTGTATAAAAATGCAACCGGTCGTCCATTCTGGCTTAACGTTACGGCGATAGTGATATCTCATGCGTCAGTTTCAACTACGGGGGTAAACTCTGGGTTCGGTAGTAACAATCATTAAAACGAATCTATTTCTCAAGATTGATAAATCCAGACAAAACCTCTCGGGGAAGAGGAAAGGTCTTGTTGCTGAAGCGCACAGTGGAAATCGCGAGATCCAGTGAAAGTACTAAGCAAACATGCTAATATATCTCTCTTGTGCCTTGAGATTTAACGGGGCTGGTAGCTCATTCGACGGTCGGAAACGTTTTTAATCCCTTTCAATTACAACCTTTGAGTGTTCATAACTCGAAAATGTGATGGTGTTCGTCAGCATATTGTTCACCGACCTGTTTGTAGGGCGGTGTTAAAAAATTGTGCGGGAATATGATCGCAATCTTCAACTGAGTTGCTACGAAAGTCGGATCCCCCGAATAGGCGGAGGCTCCGGACAATTTCTTTCGTTAGATGATATTGTCGATAGCACACTGGAACGCTGCCACACCATTGGTGACGCCGAAAGGAGTATGAGTGAGTTAACAAAGATGGCCAGCTGTTTAGAAAGCAGCACAACTCTTCTCTTTCGTGGTACGCTCTGTGGAGGTCAAGGGTACTGAAGGCCTCATACTGAGAAATCTTCTCAATAAAATCGTCGTTCCGGAGTAAGGTAAGTGAACCGACTGACTGTCCGTCTGTAGTTCACTATCGTCCGGCGTTTCTGCCGTCTGTTGGATGCTATCAATACTTGTGCTCCCCAAGTGAGACATGAGTTTCAATAATTCCGGCGTTCAAAAATTTCTCAGTTTCTAACGCGTTAAGAAGATCATGAGGTGAAAAATAACGTCTGAATTTGGTGACGTCTGGCTGACAGTCATGCAACAATTGTTCAAAAAGAAATGGGGGAGTAACAGAAATGGCAAGCATGTTACAAAGTGAACATGGTGGTTTGGAATCAGAAAAGAGCATTGCGACTCATTCGCTTTTCGATGAAATCATGTCCTAGTAGTACCTCAGTACACAAGCTACTAGGAAGTAACTGTTTGATAGAGTTATATGACGGTTGTTTGAAACGAATAAAAACGAAACAGTGAAAGTGTATAAAATTGGGTGAGAGGGTAGATGAAGTAGCTATTTTCTGGGAGGAAGAATGGATTTTCTGTATATATGCCCGAACTACAGAGTACGATATGTAGCTTCTCTGACTGCCTGCGACAATAAGGACTTGTAACCGACTAATGTCCTAGAAGGCTGGCATACCCGTTCTTAGTGCCCTTTCTTCCCACGACGTTTGCTGAACACTGCCTTTGTGGATGTCGACGCAATCCACAGAGATAGTGCAGACAGCCGTTCTCTTTGGGAAACTTGCCTGAGGCTGCGGTGTATATGGTGTCAAACGTCTTTGGATGAGCGTTTGTCGGTACTCAATGGTTTGTAGTGAAACAGTGAAGGAGGTTTGTTCATTGTAAGAAAGTGTTTGGTTTGGGGCCACTTCCAATGCTCTAGCTACATAGAAGACTGAAGTTAGGCACAAGGATTTATAGTCAAATAGTCGCTGATGAATAAAACGAGAGCATAAAGCACGGGTGAATGAATCATAAACGAATTCTTTACGATAGAATACAGCAGAGACCACTTGGAAATCACAGTCTGAGGCCAACGTTTCGAGTTACTGAAGAAATTCATCCAAACTTTGCTCACTATTTTGCTTAGCAATTGGTAGGATATGTTAAGAAAAGTTGCATTCTTCCGGCGGATACAGAGATTCTGGATTGTACACATGGCTGGTTTCGCGGGAGTCACACTCCGCGGTGTGTTTGTACACAGAGGAACTGACATAATTAACGACAGCAGACAATGCCTCTGTTTCAAGCGATTCTGCAGCACAGGGAAAGCCCTCGGATGACTTTTGCTGCTGATCACATAGGGTAGGTGGGTGTGAATCGGCGTCGGAAGGACCAAGATAGAAGACACGGTCAGTCATTTTGCAAGTTGAATAAACTGTGATTTTTTGAAACCTTTGTTTCACAGACTGTTATTAGGATAGAATCTGGGTTGCTACAACAGTGGGCTTTGATGAACCTGTAAATGAAACATATAACCGTAATGCAAAGTGGTAAACGTGATGAGTGATCAATAATGAGGACGACGGAAGAGATTTAAGGGCAAAACATCAGTGCACTCTGAGAGAAAAACAAACGCACCTCCCAGCTGCTTCTCCTGCGGAGAAAGGCGATCTAGCTGAGTAAGTTAGAAGGATGACGTCAGAGTAACGAGTTAGGTTCAGAGGGTCAATGAATTTGTCGCGGAATGCATATCTGGTTGCATCTAAACATAGACCCGCCGGGATATACGGTTGGCGACGTCCGATTCGGATTGGCCGAGATATACACCGATAGAATGAATATACCGTGCACTTCTAATTTCCGTTGACAGAATTCACTCGACATATTTGTTGGCAGAAGGCGCCTTTTTCAAGAAGTAGCCATGTTTGCTGAGAAGAATAGATTTTTCTAATTTGCGGTTCCGAATGCTTGTCAATGTTCTCGAAAATTCAAGTACCGTGCTTGCTGCTGATTGGTCTGCCCAGTATCCAAGCTCCAGAGCCGTTGAGAACTTATGAATACAGCAGGTGCACACCACCGCTTTGCCTTCGGATTAAGCAGCAAGTAAAGCACGTTTGAAGGCCGTCTTTTTCACTTCTTACTGAAGGGTACGAAGTCTGTGTGATTTGCGTGTCTTCTAACGATATCATTATACGCCGTTCGTGGTCGAGGCATTGCTCGCAGCCCTTGCGTTCCTCCCCGCCTTCCTCTCTCAGAAGTCATAAAAGCTCTGGGTCTGACGACACGCAATCTGCTGTCTACTAGGAATCAGTCGAGAAAATGTTCCTATACTCCGTAACTCGGTGCAACCTCCACCGCTCCACGGACAAATCAGCCAAACAATATCAGTAACCTTGCAGAGATCGAGTAGCTGCTACCTCTTCAAACCTCTCTAGTCACCTGCTCTGAGGTACTGGGGTCCAATTCGAGGGAAAAAAACCGATTGATAGTGGCTAACCCTCTACTAAATGATCCAATTACTCTCCATCAACTTCATTTGTCAACCTCGCATCCTTTTCCAGTCGACTGCTGCGTTGGAATAATGCTTAATGTGGCAAACGACTGTCTGGGGCGTTTAGTATGCCGCCCGGCAACCTAAAACTCTGTATACTTGAAGGATGACCACAGAACCTCCATCGAAACTAATTGCCGAGTATGGGCCGTGTGCTTCCACCGCTGCTTATTTACTCGACTCGGGAATATTAGGTGCCTCAGTATTATATATGCGGCTCCCAACATCCAGAGAGACACTGCACCACCAGGGATGCGCCCAGTTAGCAAAAATTGCCCTAAATTTGGGGATGAGATCCTCTGCTTAATTTTCTGCATTTCCCCCGTTGATGGAGCTGTCTGTTTTGTGCACAACCCGGCCGAAAACCTCCATAACTTCACTATCCAACACCAATTCTGCGCGTTGACAGCGGTTTTGCAGAAACACCTCCTACTTTAAAGCAGCGAAGCTTATCTCGAAGTATTTCAAGCAACATAGCGACTACAATCGTCTGCGTTGATAGTAAATGGTCGAGTAGCTTTGTGAACCAAACTATCAACCGTGGAGCTATCGGCGACTCCTTAGTGGCTATAGTGGCGTACGCTGACGCTTATGTGGCAACACCGGGATCGGCTCAGTGCAGATTGTTCGGGAGGTCTTATAGTTGTCCGATGTCAATAGATGTGAATGTCACCAAGACTGGTTCATCCCAAATTACAGGTGAGTAGTTGCGGCGTCTTCCGACGCACGGATCAAAGACCAGTAAAGTATCACATGCATGAGAAGGAAGCGTCAAAACATTCAGGCCATGTCACAGAACCTCTGCATAGAGTTACGTAACTAGCGACGCCCAAAGCCCCATCCCACCTAGAGGGAAAAATAGAAGAAAAAACACGATCAACCATTTTGGAGTCCTCAGTCTTTGATCACAGCTTTGCGAGTGAAAGAGTACGAATTTATGTCGTTCGTGTGTTGGGTTATCTCAAAGGCCAATTAGAAACGCTGAGACAGGTTTACTGTCATGCGCATCTCAGAGGTGGAACTGAGTATACTCTCAATGAGACAAGTGCGCAAAAAAGTGGAGTACAATGGCACATCAGGTCTAGACTATTTTCACCACGAAAGTGGATACAGCAACATTGTTGATGCTCCATTCAGCGTAAAAATTGGAGCATTTCTACATTAGAGTTATCTTGAGAGGTGTGTTCTCTATGATAAGCAGTTCGTGGCGTTTCCTCCAAAATGGCCTTTGCCCACACTCAAAATTGAGATATTAAACAGAATTTAGAAAGGCAGACAACCGCAAGACACCTATGAAAACTCAAACGACCTGAGGAGCGCGGTCTGCCAGACCGACTCCCCTGAATCAGTTGCTCAGCTATGTAGCTACCTGTCACGCTGAGCTGCCGACTGGCATAATGTTTGCTACGAACCTTCACATGTGTTCAAATGCTTTTTGAACAAGTAGGGATGTTGGCGGATACCCCACACAAGCGAACGTGCGACGTACGCCGTCAGTTCACTTCCAGTTCAATTGTGTTCTTAGTTCATTTTGCCACCCGAACTTTGACCTCGTTTGCTGACGACGAATTCAATATTTTGTCACTGCAATACTCCTGAACAACCGCCCCTGTTCACTTGACCTCACACAATCACGTTTCCGTGGTTTCTTACGTAGCTGAAAAATATAGTACCCGTAAAGTATCACTGCCCCGAAATACTCCGGTAAAACTCAGTAGCCAGAGGTGCATCGCTCTACCACACACTCGATCTCGGTTTGACAGTCCAATTTTCGCCCATCTGCTCCGATCACGTTAACTGCTGAAACGATGAGAGCATGTCAGTTGCGTGTTGAGTGCCGGGATTCTGCACCCTTTTGTGGTATAACAATGGAGTGATAAGAGGAAAGTCTGTACGGAGAAAGAAGAATGAAATGCGATAATAAAGAAAAGACGAAACGGGAGGGAAATAAAAACAATAAGGGCAGGTGGAGTTACATGTGCTTGATTGCCAACGGCCAATTTGGGACAGTCTGGTCAGCCAGGTTCCGCATGGATGCATCGAACGACGGTGTCAGGGCAATTGTCGTCGTCGGAGCATTCTATGTCGAACAGATTCGAGCAGCAAAACTATGCCGTCTACATAAGAGGCTACCACGTGGTACAAAAACACTGTACTGATGACTCATGGGACTCACTATGTCGGCAAGTGTGAAAAGATCGTCGTTTGGGGTTGCTCGGGGAACATAGAACGTATGTTATCGCAAGGTCGCTTTGTTAACGCCTGCCAACCAGAAGAAATGGTTGCATTTTCGATAGACGGTCAGCTCACGACAAGGAGAACAGGCCGTCATCCCTCTTAGTTGTCTGTTTCTAGACAGACTGTAGAGTGCTGAACTCTCATTGCCAGCACGGCGCACACGCCTGAATGTTTACTTCCAACAGTATCGGTTGAGAAACTCGTCACCAAGAATTGCTAGCCTGCTACTGATTTTGTTTACCAGTAGCACAATGTTAGTACTGGGGTAGAGGTCTGATGTAACAACGGTACGTAGGTCGCGCTCCTGGTGGATGTGGACTAGGGTCACGCAACTGATGCGATATATTCTGGTGCTGTGATGACGGATATCCGTAGTTTTTGACTTGGACGAGTTGAAGGGCAATCAGTTTTCCACGGACTACAGATGCAGAGCATCCAGGTTTCTTGGAAAGTCTTTTACGTCCTCAGCGTTGTGTAAAACGTATCAAAGTTTCGCGTCGTCAGCGTGCATCACAACGTGTGAGCTACTTACGCCAGGGAGGTCGTTACCCTGGACTAATAATAATAAAGGACCCAGTATGGGGCCTTGTGATACGCCAGCTGTGGCGATGAATGACCTGGATAGCTCACCAACAACTCTAGTTGTGTGTGACAGGATGGGCATTGTTTGAACCAAAAGCAAACCTCATTGCATAAGCCTGTATCACTGAATTCGTTCAGCAGTTCGCGGTAGTCAGATTTATCGAAATCATTCGTGAAATCCGCAAACACAACATCTACTGGGGGTCGCCCTTCGGCAGCATTGGTGCGCCACTCAACGGCGATCAATAGTTCGGTCGTGCACAAATGTCCATTTGCGAAGCCGTGCTGCTCCGGTGCAACAGCAACTGAGCATTTAGGTGGTCCCTTACGAAGTCTTCTATTGTGCTTGATAGCAGAGCAACCGGTCTAAAATTACTGAAGCTCAATCGACCTCCGCCCTTATAGATGGGAGAGATGACGGCGTGCTTCCAAATAGCCTGAGTACAGCCAGTAAAACACTGATGTTACACAGACGAGATGGCGGAACCGCCCGAGCGGGCGAATCCGCCAGCTCACCCGTGTTTTCCTTCAGCATGGGTGAAGGTAGCTCATCAAGCCCTGAAGACTTATCGGCGCTTAGAAGGGGTAACCTGGCGCATACCGAAGCCAGGGTGCAGCTGAAGGATGATTCCAGGGGATGATCAAGCTAGAAAGCCGTAGTACATGGTGTCGTCTGGGCGAATTTGCTGAAGACGGATGCCTACTGAACAAGCAATACTTCTTCTGCCGCAAAATTAGAGGTAGAGAGTCCTGTGTGTTCCATGAGAGAGGATGAGGCAGCTTTCAGCTTGGTCAAGGATGCCATATGCCTGAGTAACCTTTTAGGGGAGTCAGCGGTGGACCTTGTAAACAATACATGGTGAACCCCGCGGTCGGCGCCTGCGGATGCTATGCACTGATAACAACACTTGTGTGCCAGGTGTGAGGTGCGGTCTCTCCTAAGAAATGTATTCCACGAGGCCCATTTCTCTCTCATTAGACGATCGGTTGATGGTTTGGGCCAAGAAGACCTACAGGTGGGGCGCGAAATGTGGACTTGGACAGAACCAGTTGTCGAGGTCTCCAGATGCGACATAATATGCTCCAGGTGTTCATCTACCATGTTACACTGCCCAGATGATGGCCACTTGCCTTGAGATAATTATTCCTGCATCTCTTGAAAGCCGACTCGTCCGATATTACGTCGGGCCAACAGTAGGGGGACAGCAATTGTGGTACCACAAATCTGGAGGGAAACGAATGTGGCGTGAACGCTTGCAGCCAATGCTGCACCAGCTTCGATTATATTCACCACGTAGAGATCAGCAGTTAACACCATCATCATCATAGGCAGCAATGTACCAATGTAAATCGCTGAAGCTCACTTGCCACACAATCATGCGGAAGGAGAAAGCAAACCCTGGGTAGAAAAGAGAAGAGAAAGGAGAGGGGCAGATGACGACCTGACTACTGAAGGCAGTTACGCCTATATTCAAACATTCAACATAAAGTTGCTCACATTGCGTTAAAGGGACCAGGCTGAACTAGAAATTAACGCATCACCCGCAAGAGAGCTTTCTCACGGCCTTTACTGACCTGCGTTATCAGGTACACTCTCTGTAAAGACAACCTGGATAAATAATAAATTTGTTCATACCACTGAGCTCAGTTAGCTGTCATCACACCCAACCTCTCAAACCAATTGTTGGGTGAGTACCGAGGGACCCAGTTCAACAGACGAACCCGATCTATACCGAACAACCTCTTCGTGAACAAATTCAATTCTCTACATCATATGATCTGTCCATCCCGCACCATACCCTAGTCGGCCGCAGCGTCGGCATAGAGTGATCAGTGTAGCAGGCGACTAGGTGACATCAGTAGCACACAACCTAATTGTCTAAGTCTGTGCAAACATAAGGACTGAACAAAGGAACTCGTTTAAAAATCTGTAACAAACACCCGCCTCCCAACCTCCTCGTTGCTTACTCACTGGTGCTGCCCGATACGAGTGATTGAACGCGAACATCGGTGGCCAAATGCCTGAGAACATTTCATGTCCTCTACTTCGAGCAGCCAAGCTCCGCTGCCGTAAAGCACCACAGCCCTCGCTGTCACCTTATATGTGCTAACTCTAAGCATCAGAAAGATGCCCCTCTCTCGTCAGAGGTGCCTCATAATAGCGCACACCACTCTAGCCTTGAAGATACGCACTTCTGTACCATTCTCTACACCTCCGCTTTGGCTGGTTTGGCTTCCCAGTTATACAATCCCGTGAACAAACACCACCACTTCATTATATGATTAAAACATCCGTGTATTCTCAGCAGTCTTACAGGAGCACTTTGCGTTTTGAGGATGCGAAAAGCATTTCGAAGCGTTTATCAGGGCGCAAAACAACCCATAGCGTTGTTTGCACTGCCTGGTATGTGCCAACCAGCAACATCTTATCGTCAGCACAGTCAAGACCAGTCGGTCTTCCAGCTGGTTAGAAGTTTACGAAGGCACCTTGTGAGTGCAGAAGACAACCCTCATTATTTCGCCTATGACGAAGTTCAATGAAGGTGCTTAAAGGGGACAGCCCTAACGTACTCCCATCTTGGTGCTAAAACTGTCAGAGAGTTCAACGTGAACCTTAGTCTGAGCTGATGTATGCGGATAAAACACTGAGAGTATGTTCACGTATTTGGTAGGTGCGCCCCTGCATTTAAGCAAATCTATGGTTGCAAGTCGGTTCTCCTGATCGACTGCACGTTTTTATTCGAAATACATGGCAACTGTTGACAGGTAGCACACGTGACGCTGCTTGAGAATATGCCAGAGAGGAAAAACATGGTCTACAATAAAAATGTCGTCCACTTGTGGGTTCCTCAACAAACCACCTCACACAAACTGCTAGCTGGGAATTTTAACTATGCCACAGAATTGACCGTGCCAGCAAATAATGTCGACAACTGTTGCCTGCAGTCCTACCCCTGGTCGCCTATTTTTTGTACACGATGGTAGTTCTAGGTTGCGTCTTCTAGTGGACACCGGCACTCAGGTGAGTGTCGTACCGCCTAGAAAGAGGACACACCTCTATCAACGCCCTTCCTGCTCCAGGCAGACAATGGAACGCACTTTTGGCTCACGCCCCTTGACGTTGGACGTGGGCCTGCGGCGTGTTTTTTGTTGGGTGTTCTTTATAGCGGATGTGCCAGATGCCATTTTAAGCATGGACTTCTTAACTGATTTTGGTTTGGTCGTCGACGCAGGTCACCACAAGCTCCTAGATACGCTAACGAGTATATCCGCTATAGGGACCACTTTTTCGACGACTTTCCTCAGCCCATTGCTTGCTGAACCTAGCGGTGACGACAGATATCGAGCGGTATTGCGTGAATTCACGAGGTTGACACGTCCACCTAACGAGTTACCTGCCGTCATTACGGACGTGGTACATCACATCAAAACGAAAGGTCCACCAGTTTTTCAGCGACCACGAAGGCTGGCACCGGACAAACTGCGCATCGCTCGTGCCGAATTTCAACACAGGCTGGACATGGGTATAATCCGCCCCTTTGACAGCCCATGGGCATCTCCTCTGCAAATGGTTCCGAAGAAAACAGAAGGTGATTGGCGTCCTTGCGGAGATTATTGTGGACTGAACAATGCCACTGTTCCTGATAGGCACCCTTTGCCGCATGTCCACGACCTAACTACCAGCCTCGCGGGTAAAACAATCTTCAGCAAAATCGACCTCGCTCGCGCCTGTTACCAGATGCTGGTGTCACAAGTGGATATACCCAAGAAGGCTATTACCACTCTATTCGGTTTGTTCGAATTTATGCGCATGCCTTCTGGTCTTCGTACTGCTGCACAGGCGTTCCAACATCTAATTAATAAAGTCACCCTTGGGCTAGACTTCATTTATACATACATGGACGACATCCTCGTGGCTAGTTCTTCCATGGAAGAGCACCTAATTCATCTACGGACGCTGTTTCAACGTCTGGCATCATACGGCCCCACCGTCAACGGAGCTAAGTCCGAACTTGGTCAAGCCTCGTTGAAGTTTTTAGGCCACAGCATCTCGGCAGATGGGATTAAACCGCTTGATTCCAAGGTCGAGGCTATTCGATCTTGCCAACTTCCCGATACAATTCCCAAGCTTCGCCGCTTCAATGGACTAGTGAATTATTACCGGCGATTTACTCCCAACTGCGCCAAGCCTATGCAACCTCTGGCTGATTTACTTCATGGTAATAAACAAACTTATCACCTTACCCCCGAAGCCCCCACGACTTCCGCCAATGTTAAGCAGGCACTCGCCTCTTCAGTCATGTTGCATTTCCAACAACCGGATGCACCGATTAGTATCGCCAGGGATGCATCGGACACAGCGGTACGTTCAGTGCTACAGCAAGCAGTTCACGAGACGTGGCGACCGATCGCACTTTTCTCAACGTCTCAGCGATACCGAACTGCGATACAGCACCTTCGGTCATGAACTCTTAGCCGTGTATAGGGCTGTGCGCCACTTCCGCCACGCACTCGAGGGCCGCGATTTCAGTATTTTCATGGATCACAAACCACCAGTGTCCGGACCAAAATAACGGTTTGTCTGGAATGTTTATGGGTTTTTGCCAATACGCGGTGGCAGTCTCCGCTGAAGAGACGTTCTTGCAAGTGAGAGTACCATGTCGTGACCAAGGAGTGTTCAGTGTACTTTGGTGGAGTTCTGAATCGTTTGAGGGTCTCCCGGACAATTACAAGCTGTTTGCCCATCCCTTTGGAGCGACCTTGCCACCATTTTGTGTTAGCTTCACACTACAAAAACAGCTATAAATACTCAGCAGGAATTTCTACCAAAGACTGTGATCGTAGTAAAAAAGAAATTCTATGTGGATGACTGCCTAGTGTCATTCGACTTAATTGCTGAGGCTAGGGCTGTTGTAGATGAACTTCAAGCGATGCTGCAGCTGTGTGGGTTTCGACTCGCCAGGTGGGTTTCTGACCGTAGTGAAGCCAATGAACATTTACACGTTGAAGAAAAAAGTATTGACTTTCGGAATCTGGAATTTCACAGTTGTGAATACCAGCGAGCTCTGGGCGTGAGGTGGCATGTGACGAGCGACTGTTTCCGGTTTCAAATCAACTTCCATCACGCTGGTCACACAGAAAGAGGGATATGAATTGGTGTGGCTTCGTTGTGCGATCCCCTGGGGACAGTGACACCAATGTTATTGCTGGTTCGCAGGTTGCTCTTTGTCACCAAGGCATCGGTTGAGACTACGATAAAAAGAGCATGACCAAGTGCGTTGGAAAAGTTGGTCATAGAGGGCGTGGCATCGCCTAGATGCATTATTCATGGACTTCCGCCAGCAAACCTTGTCGAATTGCATACGTTCTGTGTTGTGTCAGAAGTCGGTTACGAGGCGGTCGGCTATCTAATGGTGATTGCCTCAGATGATAGTATTTGGTGCGGCTTTGTGGTGAGAAACTTTAGGGTGACTTTCAAAGAAGGCAGTTACGATACCGAGGCTGCAGCGCACGACGGCCGTCCTATCGTCCAAGCTGATGTATTTCCTGATTTGTGAGTTGAAAATTCCAACGAGTAATGTCGTATTGTGAGCAGATTCTACATCAGTTTTGCGAAACCTACAGAACACTTCGTCGCGTTTCACAACTTTTGTTGCCAGTCATGTAGGGCTGATCCACAACCTCAATTCTGTCTCCCTAAGGAGGTATGTACCTTCGGAATTAAACCTAATTGGCGTGGCGTCTAGGAGAGTGTCACAGGTATCGGACAAGGAGATTAACCCCTGACTGCGGTGTCTGAGCTTAATGTTGAACCCAGAAGAACAGTGGCCGAGGGTGCCCAAACTTGTCTTGCTTGTTGAAAGAAGACCTCGAGATTAGGCGCACTCACGCGGCCGCCACGAAATGTGACTAATTTTTTGTCGGACCAGCTGGTTCCAAGATATTCTAGGTGAACTAACTCACTACGGACAGTCGCTTGGTTACCATTTTACGCCAACTTCGTGTCTGTAGTGATATGCGTTGGACAAAGTGCGTCAATCAGCGCAGAACTCGTTCGTGCGTCCAAAATCAATGCTTCTTGTGTCAAACTACTGAAGTCCGTACGAGAGCGCAAGTTCTTCAAGGCACTGTGGGTCCTCAGGTCGTCTACCATAAACCCTCGTGAGGTAGGTAGACTTGAAAGACTACAGCCAGCGTTGACAAATGGAGCGCTGTATCTTGGTGGTGGAGTTTGACCAGAGAATGGTGACCGTATGAAACTGATGCTCATTTCTTGCCACGGTGCTGTCAAAATGTTCCTGATACGTACCTACTACGAATCCGAGTGGCACATGTGTGCCTTGCGTGTGCTTACCAGCATTGGAAGACGGTTTTTGATGGTGTAGAATAGTGGTGTTGTTGTTTGTAGCTCGGGTTGATGGTTTAGGTATTGATATGTTCGCCGAGCTTCGCATTTAGGTTGCAAACGTTCCATCACTGATGGTGTCACCTCGCTTGGTGATGAAACGTTTGCAACCTAAATGCCAAGCTCGGCGAACATATCAATAGCAAGACGGTTTTTGGTTTTGAAAGGCGTGGTAGCCGTCAGACGAGCGTTAGGTGACTGCTGTCACTGCAAAGGGCCTTGTACCAAACAATGCACTCAAACGATGACGCCAATCTCATCGATGAGAGCGTACACGGACGGCTACTCATGCAGGTAATGTGAAGTGGGTTATTTCGGACCAGGCGAGGTGCGTGTAGGAAGAAGCGAGCTTGAACGTCATCCTTCATATTTGCCTGTTTGCGCCCTTGTGCCATTCACCCAGAAGTAGCCCATTCCATGTCTACGGACTCCTTTCTAATGACCCTGGTGCGATTTTTGGGAGGGCATGGCACGTCGGAGACCACCTACAATGACAAGATTTCAAACTCTGGTGGAGCCGAATTGCAGCTGAAACGATGGTTACTGTGGTTGGACTAGTGTGCGTTGACNGTCGGAGACCACCTACAATGACAAGATTTCAAACTCTGGTGGAGCCGAATTGCAGCTGAAACGATGGTTACTGTGGTTGGACTAGTGTGCGTTGACAGATAAACTAACGAACCAAAGAAGTGATTGGTATTTCAATCAATAAAGAGGTACTTAACACCCCCACGGCGGAAGTTGAGCGAACCGTCAACGATAGGCTACTCGTGCCCATTTATGATAATCCAGATACTTCTCAGGTGCTTCGTCCCAGTGATTTGTTTACGTGAACGTTACACCGAAGGCTGGAGACAAGCAGAGACTACGGCGGCGTGAATATCTGCCCCAGTTATAGATCACACTTAAGTGGTTAAGGTCTTTGCGTGATTTTCAGGTGGGTGATGTGGTTCTTCTTCACGAAAAAATCCCCAGGGATGTTTGGTGTAATCGCCGAGGCATCTCCTGGTGACGACGGATACGTACGTCAGGCGTAAGTAAGAACATCAGATGGCATTGTATGACGCGACATTAGATCACTTTGTTTCCTAGAGGCGTCCGCGGAGCAACACCAGATTGTTGCGGGCAAACAATAGGTGCGGATCCTTTCGTCATATCAGTTGGTCGCTGTTGTTCATGTTACCACATCAAGTTCGGAAAACCAGCCGGCTTTCAGGACCTAGTTTTGGTTTCATTAAGGTCTCCTGCATTATTTTGAGATCGCCAAACTCTGTTTGACTGGTGGTAGAAAGTGTCCCCATGTTGTTATCTTCTCTAAATAAACCGCATTATTCGAATGATAAGGGTACGTGATGAAAGAACTACAGCGAAGTATGGTTGACGTCTGATGTTGGTGGGAATACTGACCAACGGTCAGTGAGAAACAGGGCTATGAGTGTCACACTCACCAGATAAGTTGTTGCGGCAGTGGTACGAAGAAGTAAAAACATTGGTCAACTGGCCGAT
Source organism: Paragonimus westermani (assembly GCA_008508345.1). Lineage (NCBI taxonomy): Eukaryota > Metazoa > Platyhelminthes > Trematoda > Plagiorchiida > Troglotrematidae > Paragonimus > Paragonimus westermani. Next base: position 4,307 of record QNGE01002777.1, on the reverse strand, counting down.
CACCTTTCACCTGTTTTGTAGTCATCTTCCGTTTCAGCCATATTTCCGTTTGGCTACACTGGGCTGAAAATGGGTGCTCCAAAGTTTCAGCAACCACAGGGGTGGAACTCAGCGGTCATGCTGGCAGCTGCCAATAAAATCGTTAGCAAAGTCCGGTTGACCTGGGTCGCGACCAACGCCCGGGCCTGCAGCTTGCGTTCACACTAGAAGATGCTGCGTCCAGTTGACTAAGACTTTGGACAACGTCCGAGAATACGTTGTGCGTTCAGATCAGTAGTTGCCCCTTCTGGATAAATTTTACCATGAACAACTTGGGAAAGGAGCACATGCGTGAAGTGATGAGAAACTTGTGGTTGAAGCGTTTTGAGTACATGCCAGGTACCATCTTTGACTCAGTTAATTGCCATGTTAATTGGAATATTCTTCTGCATCACGATATATAATCGGCGTTCTAAACGTTGAGTAGTGACCGGCTGAAAAATACCTCCCAGTGATCGGCAGGCCGCCTGAGATAATCTGTTTCCGTACACCGTTTCTGATGAACGCCATGCGACCTCAGTCTGGTTGGGAAAAATGCAACAAAATAAACAGAATTAACTTTGCCCATATATATCGAAGGTGGAAACACCCATAATGATAATGCGACCTAGAGATTCTAACCGACATGCCTGCGACATGATGCGTAAAATACCTCCAAAACACAGTTACATGTTGTGTCGCAAAATTAACACAATGGCATTAATATCACACAAGAGGTTATGTCAGAATATCACATGTATCATTGTTTGTCATGGCTCACAAAGTCAGTTTTACGTTCTACCGTTTATCGCGTGATTCCGCTTCCCATTCTCGGTTTCACTAATATACCCCACGCAAAACAACAGTCTAACCCTCCCGGACATTTCTTACCACGGGCATTTCTCTTCGCTGCTCGGAGTAAAAGTAGATAGCAACGGCAAATTCCATACACCTGAACAATGTTCTAAATCAGCAGTAAGACTTGCATGGTGCTTACTACTGAATAATATTTCGAATTTGCAATATAAGGGTAAATCAAAATATTTCACAAGCGCCATGAATATGGTTCTAAGAACCGCACTGTAAGAAATGACGCTCCGCAGGTAAAACTGCACAATTTACCCACCATCGCTTTCCAGTCGACTTACTACTATACTAGGGGTCACGATTACCATCGATTTTCCAACTTCCCAGTAGTAAGTCGTCCCCTTGCTCAAAATATGGCTGGTGTTACAAACCAAATTCCTGATGTACATACTCCAGCAAGCACGTGATCTTCCGATTATGTAACGAAGTTAAATGTTGCTTTCAACCCAGGTACCATCTATCAGGCGCGATAAACAAAATGCCGATAAGGAGAGAGACCATATCTTTATTCGACGGAATGTACAAATAGTCTCTGGTAGCGTTATAAACGGCAGCGACACGCAAGTTGGCCAGAGAGGCTGGAGACCGGCCGTCTACGGGCGAGTAAACCGGAAGAATGTGACACGTGTGTCTTTCGGGTGTGCGCCTCAGTCACATGGCTCGCAGACTAACAATCGAACGAGATATATCATGCGAGCTTTCCTAATAGCCTTGTTACAACAAGCAACTGGGTTTTGGATTTATTTTACTCATCGTACCGCAAGCAGGCCAATCAACTCTCCAGGCCGCTGCAAGCGCACCCCTCGATATTTCATCCACTGCCACCTGCCCACCATGTCCCACTCTGTCACCTTACTATAATGACACTCTTCCAGCAACTCCTATTTCGGAGTCAAACTTTTGCGACATACACCTGAAGATAAGCGGAAATTTGGTGCATTCCTTGGATTAAGCCTTCCCATTCGATATTTCGCAACCCACTGCCCCACCTCTTATGAAGTTCTTTAGCAGTTTAACTGCTGTGCCTGACAAAAACGATTTCATAAATTTATTATTCATGAACGCAAGACCGTTGGTTAGTAGGTTGCATATTTTCAAATTCTTTGTCCTGTTATCTAATCCCCATATCGTTCTTGTGACTGAGAAGTGGTGCTCTCCTGACACCCCAGACAGTCAGATGAGCATCGTAGGTCATCCAGCGTTTCGTAGGGCTCGTCTCACAGGACGATATTCTGGATGTATTTTCGTCCGCAATGACGCTTGATGAGTACAGTTCAGTTGACAAGTTTATACATTTCAGCAACCATTGCAAAACTAATATCGCATGAATTCTCTGTCAAAAATCTCGCATACACACTACTCGTCATAGTAAATGTGGTCACCCCACAGTTTCTCACCTAGCGTGTGAGATTGCGTTATTTTTCTTGATCATATAAACATCCATTGTGCAGGAAAGCTTTCTGTGACAAACGGACGCTTGGAATTTCGTCTTGGCCGAACAATTCGCGAGATTTTCAACTTTTGAAGGCTTCCAGCAATCGACGGAACCCTGCGCTGGGATCTGCTCAATTGTTCGCTGGATTTTGGAATTTTCCATCTTCTCTCTCCATAGCCGACTTCTTTCAAAATTTTCCGGTCGCTGATTATATCCCGCAAAGTCGCATGTGTATATACTCCGAGAGTCGGTTCTCTTTCATGCAAATATTGTGTGATAGCTGGTATAAAGCGAGTGTTAAGACAAGCTTAATTAAAATGGTTCAAATTAAATGTATGAACTCTGCGCACTTCACGGAACCCTACATCGTCGCACCCTGTTTTTGTTCAAATGGTCCACTACACGTAAAGCACTTTTGTACGGCAAATTAACAGGGCATTGAACAACGAGGACGTGTCCTGGAGAATATTCACTAGGTACCAGAACTTTCGTAAGTAACAGAAGGACCTCAACGGATTTCAACAGTTCTTCATCGATAGTTCGTAAAAGGCAGCATGTGCGGATGAATATAGGGAAACGGATTTGTTGAGAGGCTGCCGTGGGTAAGTGTCGTGTATAAATGTGTACATAGTATACGTCGGATGCTAGCCGCCAAACGGTAACATAATCCATCGTTCCAAAGAAACAGTCATATACACTTACATACATTTATTCATTCGTACATGCACACGTGTATATATATGTACAAACGTTTTCAGAATTATATATATATACATGCATGTATATGTACACGTTAACATGTACATGTATGCATACGTTGACGTATATGCATGTATATGTATATAATATTATAAACGATCGTACATAAACGGTTATAAATCTACAGTGGTTTGTACATATACATATATATGCATATGCCGACATGTAAACATACACGTGTACATGTACAAATATATATACGTATATATATACATACATATACATATTTTTTACACAAAACACCCATATATGAATGATCGCATGCTTTCACATGTTCGCAGATATACCCCTGTACACTTTACCTATTATATATATATGGTTCACACATACAATTATCATACATATATATTGCACATACGTCTGCTACAGAGGTACTGTCTCGGCAACCAGTAAGAAAGTCCGGCTTCAAGGTCATTAAACGTATCATTAAGCCGTTCAAATTATTTTTCCCGAGAATGAAGGCAAATCGGCTACCTGTGGGGTCCACAAGAGGACCAAACAAGGCTCAAAAATCCACAGAATAAACGACTTTGAAGAATGGAAATACAAACGGGTCGTTAGAAGAATGTGAGCCATTCGCGGAGTTTGTAGGGTATTGTACGTACTTCCACGTTCCGCTGTATTTTTGTATCCAGTCCACATCGGTTGTCATTGTACCAAATAAACGCCACATGTCTAAACCCATTCGATTTGACAGCACACTTCCGTTGTGCGCTTCCCGTCACCTTGTTGGTCCTGTTCTGCCTAAACTTGGGCTGCCTATAGAGAGCCATTCAGCCTTCTGACATGTCTATTTGTGTTCACACCTTTGTATGGGGGTTAGTCTTTTACAAGCTCACATCAAGCCCGCTATATCAGGCGTACACGGAACCGTGTGTACACAAAACAGGTAAAGGAACGCGGTTGCAAACGAGACACTCAGAGAAGCCACATGATTGCGGGTCACTACAGCAGAGTCATTGCCATCTGGAAGTACTTAGAACTTCACACAGTGAGCTGATATCCAACGTAGACTAACAGTAATTTAGACAATTCTAATTCTACAGCGGTCTAACTCCATAACTCCAAAGAAAGACGGTATTATCGGCAGAAGACTGAGGTCGTCGAATTTCTATCTTTCCAATGAAGCAAAGCATATCCCTCGAATTTATGGGATTCAGTGGTGCTACAGCAGCTTCCTACATACTCCCTACTGTGGACGATTCGCTGCTTCTGTTGATTTTGTCAA
>QNGE01002776.1:86876-98390 GCA_008508345.1 Paragonimus westermani | reverse complement strand
TATGAAAGAAATGGCTGAAGTGAAGTCACTACGCCAATTAGATTTGGAGTGTAAACGCCTGACTGTATCGCCTCGGAGGGGGCCTATAGACTACGCTAATCTGCGCTCCTGTGTCCACCAGGAATGCGGTCCCTGTGGAGATATCCTGAACGAACTTAATGCGACTGGGGGTGGGTGTTTCAGCGACGCCATTCGTCATTACGTGTCAACAGTTCGGTTTCCCTGAAGCGGAAAAGAGAAAGAGCACACTCAGTGGCCCTAGCACCGTACCGTTCACGAAACCTTTACGGGGCTATGAGCTACGTCGACGTGGCGGCCTGCTAAAACGACGAAGTCGCGGGGACCGATTTTGGAAACTGTTAATCGTCACCCTGTCTAAGTCCCTGCGCACAGCAGCTACTTCTGCCCATAAGGCTTTGACCTCAGCATGGTGTTCCGTGTCTGATGTGGTAGGGATGGCAGTTACTCTGAAATCATTGGAAGTGTGTAGAAATGGCTGCAAACGCTTAACCACTTGGTCGACGATCTCGGCAGCGTCTGACAGCGGTAACGAGGGGGCTACGGATACAATAGCCTGGGCTGTATCTGGCAACCTCTGCATCCACAGCTCTCGTAGCAGTGACTCGTCCACATGGTAGCTATCAAGAAGTTGCTACATCTCATGAAGTAGTTCAGGGGGGCGCTTGTCGCCCAGCTGTAATCCATTGAATAGCTGATGCAAGCGGGTCTTCTTTGAAGGGGTTACCCGCTTGATTACGGCTTTCTTAAGGGTGTCGTTGAGATGTTTCGCAGACTCAGTAAGAAGGACTTCACGCAGTTGTATTGTGATTTAATTCGGAAACCTAGACACTAGCTGACTGAACTTCACCTGATCAGACGAAATTCGGTTTTTGATAAACCCGACCTCAAAACAGACAAACCATAGTAACCAGTCCATCTCCAGAAATGGAGGAACTGTGAGGGTGACTGTGCCTACAATATGCGAATCTAAAGGCTTACTGTTTTCGCTAGGTATATTAACGCTGAACAGCTCGTAATACGTACGAACGGAAACAAAAAATATGCCATTAGATGAGAAAATTTAATCAAACCTAGTATTTCAAGAAGGTGATAATGTGGTCAGTGAAGAAGTAATGCAATGTGGTAGAAAAATAATTCACAGAGAAGCACTGACCAAATTGAGTGAAACGAAAATACGCGGACAAAATACGTCAGATCGCCGAATAAAAATAACAGGCCAAATTTCAGTGAAAATACTTTCGTCGGGTTCACCAGTTTGTGGCTGACTCTCTCACATAGTTTCAATCCAGGTTCGGTGAGTTACCTAATAGCAATAACTCAGATGAACACTGACAACGCAGTAATATTTACATATATTACCATGACTGAGGAAAAAGTAACTGTATAGCCAACAAGCGTCCTGCGTGTAGCGCACGGAACGGAGAAGTGGGTAGTTTCCAATTAGCGGAAATATGGCACACGATTAGGCTAAACAAACATGCCTCGACAGGAAGCTTCAAATTTTACAACAAATTACCAACAAGATTGAGCCATTTCAAGAGGTCGCTACAATTATGGTTGGTGAGAAGACGAGGATTTTGTACTCTGTAAGTCACTCAAAATTGAACACTATTTGCTCTACGCATAAATGGCGTGAGGTGCCTACTTCGAGTTTCACGTTCGGTCAGACTTTTTCAATGGCACACACACCAATGATAGAACTGAACAGTCCGTTTTGTCTATACCTTGAAGACGGAAAACTCATTCAACTAGCTTCCTACCTAGATGAATATAATCACTCTAGTTTTGTTTCCGAATGAGACTGTCAGAAAGTGATTGTGTTCAAATGGGGTCGTTGTCCTAAGCGCAATTATTCCCACCTCTGATTAAGTTATCCTAAACATATGGTAAACTAACAAACCACCTTCCGACCTCCTGGTGTTAAGCATTCCAATTTTTAGTCGTTTTCACTGCCTCTTTGCAATCTGACAACGGTGAAGTTTATTATGTTGATGTACTCACGATTCTTTTTACCATGTTTCAAACCTAATCTCCCATCATTTGCTGGAAATGATTGTTGGAATTTTCCAGTCCAGTGTTTGTCTCTAATAAGTACCTCTGGAGATGCCATTGAATAACCGTCACCAAAAAGTCATTGGATACAGTGGATTCACCAAGTATGGTTCACTGGCATGAAAGTACACCATGTGAACTTGATTCCTGTAACTGTCATTGTGACATGAAGTCCAACCACACAGTGGTCTTGTTGTCTGAATAACAGTTACTATAACCTAGGCCAGAAAATGGTCCGAACGATATCTTGGTGCTCACGTACAAGCTGGAATCCATGTGCATGGATATATAACCGTATTGGTACCGAAATACTGCAGTCACAAATCGGAACATACCACCGCGTGCTCATGACCCTCGAGACCTACCGCGTTTTGTCCACAAACGCAGTTACGTTGGTTAACTGAACAATGTGGTACTCAGATAAGTTGTACTATTCCTTAAAAGCTAGATGAATGACGATAAACACAGCAGTCTCAGTAAACAATCCAGTAGTTTTGTTTTTCGTCACTGTGTAGCCATTTGTCAGTCCATTTGTGCAGTCTATTTGACAAAGCTAGCTTTAGACTATTTAAATCACTCAAAAAATACCCACTGAGGTCATGAGATTACCGACCTAGCGAACAAGAACTGTTCCCTGTATATGGTTATCAGACTAATTACAACACAATAAATATGAAAACAGTAGCTAGGATGAGTCAGATAAACGGCCAATAGGTGTTACGCACAGCATGTTTCCTAACAATTATGCAACCATTGTCCCCAAATGTGATTGTAGGTGAGGGAAGTTAGTGTCCGCACAAACTTCTTCTGAGCACAAAGGGTGGGACTGCACAATCGGATACTTATGCCTTGGCACGGGTTGGCCTTCGGAAATTCACTATTTTGAATTGATTTGTTGACACTAGCTAAGGGATTTAAAAAGTATCTTTTCTGACTGCAAGAATAACTGGAGCCCGTCAGGTGAGCGACATTCGCGTTAAAAACCGTTATGGTCATACTGTGGTAGATTGTCAAGTCGGAGGTGCGCGTGCTCCAACTCTCGGTGGAATACACCGACGGTGCAACAAGTTACGTCTGAAAGCCTACAGCGAGCCCGTCGGGGACAGCATGGGTGACCGGATGAGCCATCGCTCAAATGGATCAGACCAACGGGCGAGGCGTGGCAGGCAAAATGGAATGAATAACCACATCGGAAGTAAGTTTATTCTAACATCCGGGGGTATATCTCGACATGGTCGTAGAATAAGGCCAAAGGACAGAATCGATTGATTGCGAACAGCACGAGCGATCGGACGACCCATCGCCCAACGAGATCGGCCCAACGGACGAGGAACGGCAGGTGAAAAAGGCCCTGACAAGAGGGACACTTAAACCGGGTCGAAGTGCGCTCGACATGTAAGCGAAAATCGGTGGTGTTGTGGTCCGGGATGATGACTCAAACGCGAGTGCGAGCGTAACATGGGAACCAGCCTTTGGACAAAAAAGATTGCTTTACTGGACGCTTTTTTCGTTAAATACCACTTGTGAACTACGCGAAATGATGTTAGCGAACTCATGAACTCGCCTTTACCTTAGTGACCTTCTGAGGGATGGCATGTAGCGACCTCTTGAAATGGCTCAATCTTGTTGGTAGTTTGTTGTAAAATTTGAAGCTTCCTGTCGAGGCATGTTTGTTTGGCCTAATCGTGTGCCATATTTCCGCTAATTGGAAACTACCCACTTCTCCGTTCCGAGCGCTACACGCAGGACGCTTGTTGGCTATACAGTTACTTTTTCCTCAGTCATGGTAATATATATAAATATTGCTGCGTTGTTAGTGTTCGTCTGATTTATTGCTATTAGGTAATCCACCGAACCTGGATTGAAACTTTGTGGGAGAGTCACCCACATAACTTTGCGATGGACCATTAATATGAAACGGTCAACATAGATACGAGAGTTGAAGGCACAATCGTTATAACATGGAATTCACAATAATTTGCTCCTGGGTAGAGCTGATATATGTTGGAACTATTCCACAAACATCTTCCAGAGTTAAGTTCCAAATCCATCCACTTACAGACACAAAGGTAAAGTCCACAACAAGACACTGATCGTATACCAAACATTACGTAACACGAGGTTAACTCTCCTGTTCCATTGCTCTTCAGTCATATGCAAAACGCGTGTCCACTATCCCGAGTTAAAGTGACAAATATGATATCTGTGTTACTCTTATAACAACTAATCTTTGTTCGGACTATATTAAACGTATTCCTACGTTTCCCATTGGATCGAGATACAAACACTTTTCAATTTGACCATCACTCACATTTGATCGCAGCCTCCGCATTCAGATAGACTTTCCAGCCAGCCTCTTTCGAAAAGTGTTTTCGCTCTCATTAGAGTACGTCAGTAGTGCATATCCTTGCCACGGCCGTGATTTGAACTCCGGCCATTCCAATCATGAGGCAACCGTGTTAACCACTGTGCCATTGACCTCACATTAGGCACGACCGAATTATCAAATCTGAACGCTCAACCACTCTCGCTTGTGAGCGATCAAATGTGAATGATGGTCAAATTGAAAATAAACCAAATCCCCGACTACTCATCAGTAATACAAACACTTGGCTGCGGTCATCCTGTCTTATCCTTTTGTTCGTTACTTCTTATTTAGGTTGACTTTTGTGCAAAACCAGCCTTCTGGTTACTGAAGTGACCACAAAGGCATGCCAATAGTCCTTTCGATAGAATCCGAATTTTATCATTCGTTAAATTTTCAACGAGTTCTACTCTTCATTCGTGTAATTGGTACAGGTTCAGTGAGTTGAATGTCCTCCATTTGTAAAAAAATGATTACACATTGGTTAATAGTTCAGTCCTGGTGGAACATAACGTATATTATTACCGTGAATTGAATTCACGGAATTCAGGTGGGCTATACATAAAATCGATCAAATGAAAAAACATACTCATAAACGATCAACATTCGATTATGGTAAACGGGCCGTTTTATGCGTTCACTGTCAGAAATCGGCCGGGTGCATTCTTGTTAGTAGTCACGATATAAATTTCTGAAAACATCAAACATCATTTCATTGAAAGTCTTTAGACTTCCGTTCAGACTACAACGTAGGATGATAACCCGATAGCCATTCAGGTTAGGTGACGGAGTAGACCAATCGACGATGTGTTACTTGAGGGGCTTTTTCTAGTACATTCTTACTGAGCAACAGTTCAACCAGAAACAGCAACTCTAACAGTGAAAATCTGTGGTTCGAGGAAAGTTATTGGAATGAAATATATGACTACGTTGTCCCTTGCCTCGTAACCGACATAGTAATGAGTGCTATCAATCCGATTCTTTACGAAATCTAATCCAGGGAACTTGTGGATAAATGAAATTGTTTCTGCTTTTCAGTTGACAACATAATACGAGGGTTTTGTGCTCCATCGTTGGACACAAATGGAGACTTTTACACGAAAACTATGGTGAGACCAGTAGTACAGTTTAGGTTGACAAGGAAATCAACCGCATCATAATCATCATCATCCTTGGGCCTCGCGAATGGGTATTGCGGTTTAGGCTGTTATTGGCCCACGAAGTAGCTGCGTAACAAATAAGTACATCTGTGTATGGAAAAGTTAAGCAGAGAAATATACAATGAACACACATCAAGAATAAGCGTCAGCAGTCATATGGATGTAGGTCGGCCACTGGCTGCGCTCCTAACTGGCAGCGTGGATAGCGGCAAACTCTCTAACCTGGCAGGTAGCACCTACCAAACTAGCTCAGCGGGGAGATCAGGGCTTTTTCTGTCCACGACTATGTTATCTTCTGACCCCTTTACGATTTCTTCCAGCCGTCAGCTGCCGCATCGAACAATGTACAGTAAGACGAGATGCTGCGTAGGTATATGAGGACCAAACCAATGAAGATTGTGCACTTTAATCATTCGGTTTTTCGGCCATTAACTTTCACACCTCCAAAATACATGTCAACGGACTGCCAAGTAATCACCCCCATTTGATTTCAGCTAAATAGTGGACACAATGGCATTCAAACAACGAGACTTTCTGAGCGGTTTCTACATGAACGGGCCAGTGTTCAAATCCGTAGGCAAAAGTTGTAAGCCCCCTTCAATCGACGGACAAGCATTGTTGTGGTACCACGGACGACGACCAGGAAGTGCATCATGTACTTTCGCTGTCCCCACGGATACCTCTTAACCAAAATTTCTTGTTGATGAGTTGACACTGTCCAAGTGGGTACCAGAATCAACGGTCAATAGTGGTCTACTTTCAACCACACTGACAATGCGAAGTACACACCACACAGACCAACCACATCATTTAACCGGTTTAGCTTGGTCTGTATGTTGTTTTCAGAAACACCAAATGGGAGCAGTGTCGTCCAACTACACATACCTGGCAAACGCCGCAGTCTGATATCCCCGAACCCCTGATTGCTTGCATCAGCATATCACCGGTAACACATTTGAAGAGGGAAACGGAAATTGGTTATCCATATCGAACATCACTTGCTGCAGAACATGCTTGTGACAGCTGAAAAATAAGACGCACCCAAAACCAAGAATGTACATAGAAAGACTTCAAAAGATTAACATATTCTATCAAAACTTCTCTGAGATAGGAACAGTGCCAAAAGGTTGGCCAAACATTGTCCTATGGTGCAAAGTGCTGAGATTGTTGAATGACAGAAGAAAAACCATTTGTCTGTCCTTCGCCTTAAATAGCTCCCGCTGTGGTTCACAAAGCGTGCAATATAACACCTGTGAACATCTTAAATGCAATAATGTCAAAGCTATTACAGCTGCAGTTATCACATAGTGTTCTGACACCTCTTCAGAAAATGAGAATGATTAGTAGTAAGCCCCAGTCGCGAGACCTTCTTTCAGTCTCCCCCTGTAGAATGAAAAGTGCAACCAGTTCAGATAACTTCTCACAACTGTTCTTCAAATGAATTAGGAGGAGGATATCCAAAGTCGGAGACCGATTGTGATGAAAATCAACTCGATTCACCGCTTATCCAAATACTGAGACAATAAACGATCTAACAGGGGGAAGAGAGGTCGAAAAGTTCAAACTGTGGTGCAGCATTCGTATTGAAGAAGGAAAACCAATCAACGCTCTTCGCTAGTGCTGATGGTCGTGAATTGTATTCACTACTGAAGAATCTGGCCTACCCGAACACTCCAGCCTCATTGACATTCGAAGAACTAAAAATCTGCTGTTAAAGCACGTGCTTCCTATCAGTGCCCAGGCAACAGAACGGGCGAAGTTCAGTTCATTAGTGCGTTCAACAAACATGAGTCTTCGTGAGTTCACTCCACAATTGTTAACCGCTGCAATTTTTGTGACAAGCTGGAGGAACATCTGTGTGATCGACTGATTGCTGGCGTTAATGATACTGATCTTTGGCGGAGTGTGCTGGTCAGATAAGATGGCTTTCCCAAAAAGTCCGAGACATATGTGAGCAGAACGATGACGTCAATGCCGGTACAGCTGATTCGAAAGTTATATTAGTTCAGAAGACCGAAGCACATACTCCCACCGGAAGCCAACCAATGAACAAGTTTCCACGGCCTCCTGATGTACTCGTTATCAATCCCAGTCCAAAACAAGTTAACAAATATTTCTCTTGTGATGAGTTACATTTACGATCATCTTACTGATTTCGTGTTGTTATATATCATTCACGCGCTAAGTCTAGTCACATTAAGAAGGTGTGTAAACGTCAGAAATGCCACCTAAGTTGAGGTAAATGTTGTAGAACCATCCACTACTGCTTACTCATTGCAAATAAACTCCAGGGTTGAGCGGTTTATTTACAGGTGCCTCAAGTTTGAGTCAGGACGTACGTATGAATTCATTGTGGAAACGGTAAGTAGCAAAACTATTAGTTCAAAACCACAACTAGATCACGTGACCCCTGATGTTCGACTGGAATCAACAACGATGGAAATACGTGGGGTTATTGGTCATCGGTTAGCTCTGCTAGGTGAGGCTAATGTAATGATTGTTAGTAGTGGTAATGAGCTGATTTCAGTACAATTCTTGGTGTCAGAAGGTAGTCCGTCACGGTGAGACTGGACCTTGACGTGGTGTGACGGCTTGCGCATCTCGATGACCTTTTGGGCTAAACTGGACAGAGTTACNTGTCAGAAGGTAGTCCAGCCATCCTGAGAATAAAAGCTTTAAAACATTTCAACCGTGCTCTTTCACTAAATGCTTATTACAAATATGGCCCCGAGTGGAGAGTATCAAGCCCAGTTAGGCAACCTGGTTGTTCAGAAGGAATGAAGGTGGAGCCAGCAAAATTCGAGTTGTAATGGGAGTCAGTTTTTCTAAAGCGCCGAATAGTACTTTATGGAATGAGATAACATGCGCGTAATGCTTTCAACAGGTTGAGGGAAGATGGCATAATCTCACAGGTTAACTCATTAGCATGAGTCACACAAGTCGTTGTGGTTATAAAAGAAGATGGCAAATCACCTAGGATCTGTGATGACTGTAGATTAACGCTGAGTGTAGGACTAAAATGGTGTGCATGAGGATTTTATGAAAGTGTTGCATGGTAGCAGTGTTTTCTAAAATCGGCCTGACAAATGCATACTTAGGGATTCCTTTGGAGTATGATTCCATGGCGATCACCACGATTAATAAGCTTTGGAGATTATTTCGATACGATTTTCTGTCGTTTGGATTACGCGTATCAGCCGGAACACCCCAAGTTGTCATTGATGAGGTAACTGACGATTTACCAGAAGTACGTGCTTATTAAGATGACGTAATCATGTATGCCAACAAGGCAGAGGTGGATGTTAACAGGTTAGTCTCGCTTCTAAAACGATTCAAGGATAAAGGCATTGCAATGAGCTGTCACTCGTACCTCCACAAAATAAAGACAAGGTAGAAGATCTGAACGCCCCAGCCAGACAGTTGCCTACCATGGAAACAGGTGCATGCAGAAAATTGTGGACCACTTCCTGGTAAATATTACATTCTAGTGTTGACTGATTCGTCCCACGGTGGCCAGAAGTATTTGTTATCTTACCTTCTAGATCAAGCGTTTCGTAAATGTTTCAGTTGAAAAAGAATTCCGCAAGTCTTGGTGACAAACAACGGGTCATAATTTTGTTCCGGTGAAATGAAACAGTGGCTTCGCAGCATCGGGTGTCGTCACTTGCGAACAGCGCCTCGGCATCCACGTTCAAACGGAGCAGCAGAAAATCTGATGGAAACGCTCAATAGTGCCGTGATTTCCGCTAATCCGAAAACATTTGCTGAACTGGATGTGTTTCTCTATAACTTTCTGCTTCAGTTCAGGAACGCAGCCCATTGTACAACAAAGGAGAGCCCAGCGGTGCTATTTAAATCAAGGCGACTAAGAGCGTCACTTCAGTGTGTAGATTCAACGGATGTGATATATTTTCGTGGAAACTTTTTGCGACATGCCAAAGGATTGATCACTCGCCAGCTAAGCAGCAAAATGGTAGAAGTTACTGACCTGCACGATGCCTCGACTCATCGGAGACACATCGACCAGATTCAGTTTCGAAGCGCTGAAAACGTAGCAGTGGAGGAAGCAGAATATCATGTACCGGAAGAGTTCGATTTTCCGAGAAGATCAGAACGATTGGAAAGTATGAATGCAGAGGCTTCCGAAAGGAGGGGAGGTTGTGGTGAAAATCTACTCGATTCGTCGTTTATCTAAACCCTGACACAATAGAAGATCTGTCAGGAAGCCAATCGAAACGTCGCGTTAAGTATACCTCATCAGGATTGGACGAACAGTCTCAATGTTGTGCCTTCCGTTATTGTTTGTTCAGTATTGCACCAATTAGCTTACAGTTTGCGACTCTGCCAGTGACAGACTGTGATTTCTTTAATGTTGTTGTAAATCCATAAATTAGGTTTCTTGTCTCGTGAACTGCTTGTCACAACCAGCATGACGTCTTCTCCTTGTTGCTTGAGTGGAAAATTTCAACTCCAGAACGATTTCTATGGCTATTCGAAGTTCGTAGTTCCAAGTATTACACCTATCACGCTTCACTATTTTAAGTTCCAGAGCCACTCAGTTTAGCAACAGGGAATAGCGAGAAATATCATAACTAAGTGCACTACCTCTACCGTACACAGTAGGAGAACCACAATTTCCGGAGTCCTCTAGTGCGGTTGTCGTACTTGTGACCTATCTAAGGTAAACTAGGCTGTAAGCTATGCATGTTAGCAATAATGGTCGCTATAGCATAGACGTGGTTGTTCTAGGTAAACCAAACAAATGCAACCGAAGACAAGCGGTTAATCATGGCACGATCCGCCAGCAAAGATAATCAGTATTCGAATAGCATCGGTAGTACAAAGAACCTACCGGAGTGTCACTCTTGACGAAGAGAACTGCTGTATTGACAGGACGGTTTTGCTTGTTCCAAACAATCGACTCCGCCAAGAATATAAACAACACTAACGAGGCAAACAGATGAACAGCTGAGTTTGGAAAAGTATGCAAGTCATTGTGAGAAAAGCACTGCACATTCGAATAGAATGTTCCTGAGTTTCGATTGAGGTAGTATATAGCTAGGAAACAAATGAACATGCGGGCAGAAAAGCAATGAAATATCACTCAATCTGAAAAAATGTTTTCCTAGATTGTTGGGACTTCACCACAAGCTATTTGTGCCTACACATTCCCATAACCCCAATCTTGTTGCATAACAGGCAGTTTCGTTGTGAGTAGTATGCTACTCACAAGTAGTATATTACCCATAGGCGACATTCAGAAACAAAAGGGCAAGCCCCGAACGAGACAGTCAAGAAGAGATTATCGGAACAGTGTATACATTCTGTGTGAGGACTTTCACCAAGGAGAATGACAACTTACTGTCATCTAATGTATGTGAGTGCATGTCTGCCGCGCAAATGAGTGTACGCGTTTGTGATTTAATTTTCGACGAACTGTACAGGGGTTTGCGCGGTAAACGAACTCGCAAACCAAGCGTCTTTTGCGGACTCAACAACTGGTGCCGTAACGAACGCGAGGATGAAAAGTCCCTGGCCACAAACGTCCGAAGATGAAGTCCGGGTGTTCCTGGAGGACTTGAAGGATGTAGCCGAAGTGGCCGGAGTCAAGAACGACCGTGGGAAGCTGGCTGCCCTGCGGACGCTGGTGAATGGCAGGACGAAGGCGGTGCTGGACGCAGCGTTAAGAGGCCCAGCGAACATGGAGTGGGCCGCTGAGAAAGAGGCGCTGGTGGCTGCGTTTGACAGCCCGGTCGACCGCCAGGACGCCATGCGGTGGTTCAAGGCGACCAGGGTTGAACAAGGAGCTGGACAGGGCTCTGCTAGGATTGGATCAAGAACCACGACGACAGTTGTTAACGGAACAGTTTATTGAAGGTCTCCCGATGGCGGTTCGCGACCAAGTCCATATTGCCC
>QNGE01002776.1:0-74561 GCA_008508345.1 Paragonimus westermani | reverse complement strand
CTGAGGGAGGAAGGCAAGAACGGACAGGAAGACCGCGAGCAGTACCTCGATCACGAATGAAACGCAACGATATCGCAAACGATACGAATAATCGGAACGCAAGTACTCGGACCCAACTCTCGCAACTTGGAACCTCCCAACAAGAAAGGAAAGAGTCGGCCTTCAAACGAGCTTTATTTGCCGCTCAGCCCGAAGGCAAAGCCTTTAGCTTTAGAGAGATAGCTCTGCCGTCAGAGGTGCTCCAGATTAGTGAACACAGCCCAGTTTTAGACATATGCGATTCTGTTTCATTTCCCACACTTCCACTGCCGCTTATGCGGCTTCCCAAGTACACAAATCGGTCAGAAACTTTCATGACGTCATTATCTAACATTAAATATACGTAACCACAGCAACCTTGCAGAATCACCTCGCACTTTAAGGCTGCAATGCGCATCCCGAAGCACTTAGCAGAACGTGAAGTAGTGTATAGCGTTATTCACGCTGCTTGAAAGTTGTCAAATAGTAACACCTTGTCATCAGCATAATCAAGATTAGTCAGTATTTCATCAGGTAGGAGGTCCATGTCAGCATCTTGTAAGTACCGTAGAGTCCTTCGTTATGTCGTTTATCAAGAAATTAAACAAAAAAGTGGCCTGGTGCTGAAACTGTCAGATAGTTGACCGCAAAACCTGGGAATAAAGTACCAACAATGACCATATAATTGGTCGGTACACCTCTGCACTTGAGCGACTCTAAAGATGCAGATCGATCCACCGAATCGAACGCACCTTTATAGTCGAGAAGTACGGTAATTGTTGGCTGGCTGCTCCAGAATTTGAAGATGAGTAAAAATGTGATCTACACATCCCCACCCAGGACGAAATCCTGCCTGCTTTTCCTTGATGTTTGCCTCTCGAGCTGCAGTGGATCGACGAAGTATACTGCACGCCAGAGTCTTAGAAATGACTGCGGTCAAAAAGATTCCTCTATGGTTTCGGCAAAAGCCCCTGAGACCTTTCTTGAATATGGGAACTATTGTCGAGTGATGTCAACATGGATGGATGGCCCCCGTCGTCCACACAAGTTGAAACAATCGCGTCAAAGTCTCTAATAAAGCCTCCCTGCCTTCTTTGAAAAGTGCCGGCACGAGATCATCTGGGCCAAGAAACTATTAAGTTTGAGAGCCTAAATGCAACGGCGGACCTCAGTCTCATTGAGTGGTGCTAAATCTACCGACCAGGCTGTTACGTTGAGTTTGTATCAACAAAATAGTAGAAGCAGCCAAATTGATTTTTAAAGTGTTCCGCCCAGCGCCCCAACGATCTGGACATACTATAGGCGAGTCTGCCATCTGCCTCATCGATAGCATTAGTGACAGACGGTCGTCCTGGGCCAGTAGCACGAATAAGCCTGAAGAGTGTGTCGTTTTTCCCTGAAACGAAAGTGATTTCCATTTCTTTAATTTTCTCCATTAACGAAGTCTTATGGTCAGCGTTTACGTTTCAGTTTCCTACAGATATCTCTCCAAACTGTTACGCCAACTTCCAGGAGGAATGCTCGTCTGGCTTCTAACAATTCCAGGGATTTTGTCGAGATTCAATGTTTGTTCGACACACCAATCTCCATGCCGCATGCTAAAGTACCCACTTTACGAATGGCCTGTGAGATCCCGGTCCAGCAGCAAGTAGGACCCTCGAAGTGAGAACCAATAACGCAGCTTTCCTAGCTGGTTTAGTATTTGTGCTTTACCGACGGTACAGCCAGTTTCTCAACAATCAGCCATTGCTGTCGGTGGGATTGTTGTCCAGCAAAAATAAGGACGAAACGAGGACGTATCAACGCATGATCTGAACCCAAGTATATGCTCCAATAAAAACGACAGTCCTGAATGGATCCTATAACTAACAGCTTTTTTGTCTATCTGAGAACAGGCCCGATTTGCAGATGGGCACCAAGTGTAACAAAGACGTGCACGATGCCTAAAATTAGTGCTGGCTAAAAATAGCCCATAGTCAACGCACGGCTGTAACAGTCGTTCGCCACTATCCGACTGATGTGATGCTATCCGATACCTACTACCCATGCCAGATTCAGCCACACCATGGCAGCCGAAGTGGACGTTCATATGTCCCGCCAGAATGACTATATCAAAACCATGTATCGACCAACAGAGAGCAACCATACCCAAAGTATATTGTTAACAGAAACCCAATCTACCAGTGCGACTCACCGTCGTGCTGAGAACTATACCTACTCCAGCCTGACCGGTAACGGCGGCCTGGGAGTCGCCTGAAGTGCATAACCAGTATCGAGTAGAAAGTGCGAGTGCTGTTAATTCCATCCGCTGATTACCGTCCTGGATTCTAGTCTCCGAAACACAACACACATCGATATGCAACGAATCTAACGTTCGTGTGGCCTGTTGACCTATCTGTTTCAGAGTGCGAACGTTGAAGGCACCTATATTAATTCGCATTCTAGGTCTAGGCAAGGGACGAGGGAGGCCTCAGACAGAGAGGTAAGAGATGGGACTTACCGGCATGGTACTACTATGATCAACCGTATGTCTATTGCGGGACCTGTAGAGCAATCACCAGAAATGGGGGTCGGGAGGGACCTGAGAGTTAAATTTGACGGGACAGTGAGGGAGGGGTAGGTAGCATCATGTTTTCGCTTAAAAACCCTGTAGTATGTAACAAATAGATCGACCTGGTACATACTGTGAGATGGTCGACCAGCGGATGTTGAGTAATCATTGTTGTATGTGGGCTGAGATACTGCCAGGACACCCAGACCTAGACAGGAGCACGATTAAGGCTCTCAACGAGTCTTTGGCTCAAAAGCCTGTGCCACAAGGCAGCGGGTAGGTGGGTGGCAGTGCACTATGACTCACTTTTTCTGGAAGATGCTAACCTTATTTCAATCTCCAACCTGGGGGACCAGGAGACTGTGGTTTGTCAGACATTTACCTAATAGCCTGCCTGGTATGAGTGACTGTCGGTGCGGAGGCCACACCGTATTATTAAGCCCAATAGGTTATCGAGATGCGCAAGCTGCCACGCCGCGTCAAGCTCCAGTCACTTTTTGACGGACAGTATCTATTGTAATATGGCACCCTCTAACGGCGACAACGAAGATAGCTGACCAGACAGTAGAGCGTTTTCACATACTTACTACCCAGGTTAGTGCCCCAACAATCATGAAGTGACACGCGGCTTGGACGTTATCTACCCCTATCTGGATGGTATTTTGGGACCCAACCATTCACAATAGAAACAACCTAAGCATTTCGCGCCCAACGAAGCGTCACAGTTGACACCACCAAGTGCGAACTAGATACGACCATAACAGAACCTTTGGGTCGCACGATCTCAGAAAACAGAATCGCTGCGCTAACGAGCACGGTCAAAACCAAAGCCAAGTTCTTCTAAGAGACTTCGCTATTTTAGTGGCCCGGTCAACTACTACCGACGTTTCCTACTCCACCGTTCGCATACAACGTCGTTAATGACTGTTCTCTACTATGGAAACTAACAAAAATTCCAGTTCACAGAGGCCGCACGCACTGCGTTCATTAGGCTGAAAGTTGTGGACACTGAATTAGCTGCCCCTGCTCATCCTGATCCAAACGCACTGCTGCCAATTGTAACCCACGCCTACGGCACAGCCGTCGGTGTTGTTGCAGCAGTTTATCGAAAAGCAATGGTAACCTTGAGCGATCTTCTACAAACGTTTACCTCCAGCGGGACCTTGCTGCAGCGCGTTTGGTGGGGAGTTGCTAGTTATCTGTTTAAGCATCCACCACCTTCGTCATTCGGTGAGGCAGGACCTTTCCGGTTCATGCTTATCACAAACCGTTAATCTATACTACGAATTTCTCATTCGACAGGCACTCCGCGAGGGAATTTAAACAACTAGACCATAACTCTCACTTTGCGACTGGGATACATGCCTCAGATACCAGAAACACTGTCGTGAACACTCACCTATTCACAATCTCCACATCTGTCGACAACGGCACTGATTTAGTGGCCATGGCTTCCGCGTAAGTTATCGATTCTGAGACCAAGTACCTTCGTCAAGAGTCCCCTCACTATACAACACGTACGCCTGCCATTTTCAGAGGGACCAATCATCTGCGTCACTTTCCAAGGCACACCTCACCCTGCAGTGCCTGCATCTGTCCGCCGCACAGTATTCGAAGCACTGCCTCACACCGGCATAAGCGCTTCAGGTAAACCTGTCACTGAAGGTTTTGTACGGGTTAAGGTGAACCAAGATTTCTGTAATTAATCCGGTTCTTGTCTACAATGCTAACGTTCCAAAGTTTATCAAATGAACAGCCCCGTTGGCACCTTTCCTTTTCCAGACGCACGCTTTCATCACATGCACGTCGTTCTGATAGGCCCCCTAACGCCACCAAATGGCTTTACTTACCTGTCGACAGCTTCGTATCGGTTTTCAGCACGAGATAAAAAGGTTAGTGAGCTTAGATGGTTGTTGCTTGTTCACTAACAGAAAAAATCCCGATCAAGCAATCTGTGTCTGTTCAAAAACATTTTTTGTACAAAGATGTTACATTTTAGAAAAAACAAAAGCTATGGGTAAGGAGCAAACGTTAAATTTTTTGGTACTTCCGTGTTGACACTACGTCGCGAACCGAGGCAGTCTGGAAAAGAACATGGAGACATTCTAAGCAAAAGGAAGGATGAATATTATAGAAAGATGAAAATCTGCTACAGTGCTTGGTTGAAATTGTCAGTTCCAGCTACGTGCTGTGGATACTATGGCTCGGGCTGTCGTTGGTCTCAACAAGCATACATATGAACAGCCTGAGAAAAGAAGGGTATCACCTGTTGCGAATGGAACAAATTCGAATTTGATCGAATGCACTAAGCACCTGATTTCGTCGGAATCTGATCAAACAAGTTCGTTGGCACTTCGGTTCGGTTCCGCTTATTCTGATCCAAGTTAAGGGCGCCAGTGACCTAATTCATTAAGCCTTCATATAGATAACTGTAGGCGGGTTGGTTACTCGAGCACTCCCAACGAAACGAAGAGATAGAAGCGGAACACCTTACAGCAGTAAATTTCAATGAAAGGTATATTCTTGTTTGTGGAGCAAAGCAGGATTTTCCAAAAGGTAGGTAAATGTCGGATTATCAACTTCGGTATCCTAAGACTGCACTTGTTTTGACTGTGCATGCTTGAGTATACAGAGGCTGATGGAATACTAACCAAACCGCTGGGAATAAGTAAGCGTGGAAACAATAAACTATCTTCGAGGAAATGTCAAAAACCATTAGCGAATGACGTTTGACAAGATGCACATCAAACGATGGAGCAAAATTTGTATCCAACCTGGGTTAGGATACAGCAGCACATGTAAATCAGGCAAACGGAAATGAAGAATTCGGAGTCGTCTGCTAAGCTACACGACACTTGGCCATCGTAAAATGGTGAGGGAAAACCCGCGATTTTTATATCGCCAGCCCTTTGGCAAATGGCATAAACGTCAAACAAGCATGCTTGCTGCGGCAATGGACGTACGCAACGCCAATCTGAATAAGGTCCAAATAAAAACTGTAACTTGGGTGAGGGAAGAGTTGCGACAGTCGAAACACTGGAACTCACCACTGTCATCATATCATCCTCAATTTGTCGAACGATGAGCGTATCCGCATCAGGGTGCTTTTGAAGTTGAGTCATTTGTACGTCAGAGTTCTTGGTAAACGTGGACTGGAAGACGAGAGAAAAATCATAATAAGTAAACAGATGTCAACCAAGCGACAAGTTATCAAAAAACCCTCGGGACATAGATCGAAAAAATGGACTAAGAACCAGTCCTAATCCAAAAAACGTTTAGTAAAAACGCACCATTACTGTACGTCCATCGGCGGTAGTTTCCTCGACCTCCTGACCAAAATTAAATGATAACTCAGATGTTTTGAACGTCGATTCGGTCTTCATGGATAAACCATTCTCGCCAAATTTTTCGAAAGTGATAACAGGTTTCGTAGTGTTACCAATTTTCCGTGTGATAAAACCTACGCCTAGCTCCTTCATCAGTTCATCGAAATTTTGTGACTCGACGAGCTTCCATTTGCCTATGAAAGCAGACATGCTGGCACAACGAAATGGGCGGGCAATCACGGAGAGCACCTAACACTTAGACAACTGGAGTATACAAACAAACACCCTTAGTGATTTATTCGTTCAAAAAGTCTATATACGATCGATTAGGTTAAAAGTGAGAGGAGTGTTTTGCAATCACTGTAGGAGACTCGCGTATACAAAGGTATGGACAGAACTGGTCACTTCGAAACGCATTCACTGAATAGCGCACTATTAGCATTTCGAGTATACGCGAGAGTCGGTTTTCCTTCGTAAGTAAACTAATGGAAATCTGCGATCAGTTGGACGTTACGGCAAGTCTTGGTAAAAAGGTGCAAGTAAAATTCCTATATGGTGCATAAAAGTTGTGCATTTCACGGGACCAAACATCGTTGAACCTGGTTGGTGTATAAGTGGTCCATTACATGTAAATCACTTTCGTGAGGCAAATCAGCACGGCATTGATAAGCAAGAACGTGCTGTACGTAGTATTCAGAAAGTGAATAAACTTCCGGGAATACTTGGAAGGCTTGAACAAATTTTAACGGGAAACTCGCACTGGTATCATCAATAGTTCGCAAACTGTAACAAGTGCAAAGAAACGCAGAAGAGATTTGGCTATCTGTATGTAGGTGTCGTGTGCAAGTGCGCAGACTGTACAATTCGGATGGTAACTACCAAACGGTGATGTTCCCACAGTTTTCATAGCATCACAATTTAGTTTCGCTGATTATGCATGCAAGGTCTCGTGGGTAGTTCATACTCGTAGTGTTGCCTATCTTATTGAGAAGGCCAACCTGAAGCACACACACGATTTTCAAGCTAGGCGGCTAAGTATATGTTCTGGGAAAAGATGCCTGAAGGTTGCATGTGAGCATCAATTCATGTAGATAATTGGGCACTTGAAAACTACTCGTGAAATGAAAGAATACTTTGAAAACAAGTCCGGATTTGAAACGCATTCGGACGACTAAAGCAAAACTCGTAAGAAGCAAGACAGAGGAGATTTTCGTAACGGAATCAAGAATTTGAGTCATTTTTTGCTTTCAAGGGACAATTTTCTACGGTTTGCGTTCTTCTTCCCCAACGGTTCCTTCCGACTCTGTCCTGTTTCAGTTGACGCAAATCACCGGTTGAATTGGGGCGGCTTCATACTGTAGCACGCCAAGTTGGTTGATGTAACTGGTGTATGTGTGATGTTTCCACCCAAAGATGCCAATGAAAAAATAGTCAGTTACCGAGCTGAAATTTATCCGCAGGGAGTGTATGCTGTAGCCAGTTTACCGTACATGTGTGGGTTTGGAATATCGTGGGAGTAATTGTGGACGGAATATTTAGGAAAGTATGGAATATGCCTATTGTACAATGAGATTTCGATTGTTTTAATGCGTAAACGATGTTTATCAAGGACGCCAAGGATTTTCGCTAAATTAGCAGCGAAATATGTAGACGAGATAGCTGAAGTTTTGCGATCTGATTGATAGAGGGAATAAGGAACCAGTGATTAATAAACATGCACCGTATTACTTCTAAGCCATTTTTTTTAAAGATTTTCCATTCGATATTCCTTGAAATAGGTGCCGACAGTTTATAAGTTAGGGTAATAATTATCATCCCCACGTGCGATGGGAAACCACTGAAAATTAGAGGCGTCGTGGGTAGGCAGATGAGGCCGCAGCTGATGACTTCTAAACATAATGCGGCCGAAACCCGGCGTGATCTGCTTACAGTAGATATTGCTGACCGTAATCGGCGTAAGCTGCTTTGGCCTTAAGGTAACCGAAAAATATGTAACATTCTTCGATTACCTGATCATCAAGAAGATGTGATATCACGTGTCTTCAGGAAAGCAGAGCGGTTCAACGAGAAGTGAGGTACTGTGCTGCATGAAGCCTTTGGGGTTAACAGTTCGACGGTCAGCCTACGTGCACCCTATAGTCGCAATGCCACGGCCTATGGTTGGACACACTGACGCCAATGCTCGACAGTCAGCCTACGTGCACCCTATAGTCACAACGCCACGACCTATGGTTGGACAAACTGACGACAATGCTCGACATCCCGGATGAACCTGCGAAGTGAATGGACAAAGGTGATCAATCACTCTTCAGAGTCACTGCAAGTAGCCCTGCGACGAAACGAATACCGGCATGTGAAGAAATTCGTCAGAATGGTGATTATAAAGTATATTACATCACAGCATGCCGAACATGGAAGTGACGAAATAATATCGCACGCAAAGACCATTGTGCTGCTCGCATTTGGGCAGCCATTTTGTCCATCACAAAAGTTCTCACACGTATGCGTTCCTCCATTGCCTCCCTGAATGTTTCGAACAGATGATGTAAGAATGCGTATTTCTCACTTTGTACATAAGCGTACATCACGGGTCATTCATTGCCCATGCCGTCTGTAACGAGGAACTGATACAGCTTCAGGCTACAGCGGGCAATGTGGAGTGATGGAGGACCTACTTGTGGCGGTTGGTCCCATGACTGGCATCGACGTTTACCACGTCGGGGAACCGTCTGAGTAACTGCTCTCTGCGTGTGAAACATACGTGGGTGCACCTATTGTTGTCTTCTCTGATGACACGCAGCACGCTGTTTTTCTCTATATGATCCAGGATTTGTGGCAGATTTTCTGCTACATCAGTGCACACTAACCCACTTACCTATTACTGGCGGTTTCAACCGATGACGGATGTTGCAAATATCCATGGTAGTTATATACTTGCCATAAACATCCGCAGCATACTGCCTCAACTCAGCAGTTGGCGTGTTATACTCGAAAAGATGTCTCGAGTTGTTCAATTCACTGTCTGTGAGCCGTCGAATCCTTGGATGTGCATCGTACAGCAAGGCAGTTAGATCATGGTTGTGCTCCAACGTGAATGAGCTGACAACCAACGCGGTATTTCTCCTAACAATGTTAAAGCGTGATTGGCAGCGTGTATCGCGGGAACTGTGCAATGGGAATTATGTGAACTGAACTCACTAAACACGTCGTACTCCACAGCTTCCACTCTTACGTCGCTTGTGTTTTACACAGCGGAGCGCCATCTACTACGTAAACGCAAGGGCAGTCACACTCACATGATCATATTTCAAGCGTCCACTGCCTGATTTCTTGCTTGAATCAAGCACTACAGAACACTGTGACCCTTCATGTACTTACCTAAGCAACTTTTGAACTCGCTGAAGCTAGCAAATTCGCGTCCCTCAAATACATCTTTGAAGCCCTGTAAATAATCAATAACCTAAAGTAGAATATAAGATAACACCGGTCAAATATTAATCACACGCAAAAAATTCTTCGCAAGATACTACATTTATACCGTCACAACGCT
Organism: Paragonimus westermani; assembly: GCA_008508345.1. Classification (NCBI taxonomy): domain Eukaryota; kingdom Metazoa; phylum Platyhelminthes; class Trematoda; order Plagiorchiida; family Troglotrematidae; genus Paragonimus; species Paragonimus westermani. Next base: position 65,116 of record QNGE01002776.1, on the reverse strand, counting down.
TACCGCCGCTAATTTCGATCTCGGCACCAAATGAAGGACAAACCGAACTATGGTCCACTGAAACAAATCTTTTTAACTCTCCTGATGCTCTCTGTCATGGAAATCGATGACTTTCACATTCCTGGGCGATACCACGGATATATCGTTCAGTGCTCAATGATTTCTCATTTTGTCACCGTCTAACGGCAGATTTCACTCCCTGCGGGTAATTTTCATCCAGTTACCGAATATTTGCACAACGTATGGTGAAATTGTTGCCGTGCAAGTCAGCAGGTCAAACCTTCGCGTTGACCTTTCGCCTGCATATTCGTGAGCAACCCGCGAGGTTCTGTATCGTCATTTTCTCGCCAGCTACTGGGAATCTGACGTCAACTTCACCTGTGTGAATATGAATGAGCAACCTACGCAAAGCTCGCAACCGCACACCCCCTAGGAACACGAGAATAGTCCCAGTGTCCCTCTCAGGGTAATCAAAGCTGAGCACACGGCCAACTTCCAGGCCATATACAACTCAGTTTTCAGTGCGAGTCCTGCTCACTTATCGTTAACATGCGTACGACTGTCCACTGAGAACAGACGATGAGGGCCACTTGGTCTCAGTTCACTGACAGCTTCCTAGGTCCTTAGTCGATGGGGAATGCAATATTTCGTTGACAGGCGACGGGGGCCACTGAGTCTTATTTCAGTGGCAAATTCCTGAGTCCTCAATAATTCACACACGTATACGTAAATATATATACCTGTATATGTAAATATACATAGGTATATACGCATATATATAAGCATATATATATGCGTGTGTTTGTACATGTCCAACTATATTCATATCCTTTAACGCATCCAAACAAAGTGCAATACGTACAAAAACGCATTACATACGTTTGCGTGTATACAACCATGTGCTTTTACATATGCGTGCATGCACCTATACATTTTCACCACACACAGTGTGTATGTGATGCACGTATATTTACACAGGCCTACGCTTTCATGTGCATAGGCTGTGTGTATTAGTAATTAATGTCAAACACATAATGCAATGGCATATAGAAATACACTGTCGTGTCGATGGCTCTTTGGATGATAAGCCAAGTTAAGTTAACGTAAATTGGAGGTCGCCAAGTTGTGTGCGAAAAATTCATACAAGGAATCTGACCAATTGCAACGACGAGCATGCGTGCCAAACCGACATTTATAAGACAACACACCAGCTGCAATGTGTGCAACCGACAACTTAGGCAAGAGTTTGAGCGCACTGGTGGCCGTTTGTTTGATAATAGCTTAGTTGAAGTGACCAGCCGCAGGGACTTTCATGAAAATCACCATTCTCTGTTTGAGACATTCTGTTGGGAGTGTCGCGGCTAAAAGACGTTTGCTGAGGAGCATCTTTGTGATGAATCTGGCCAGCCAACACCGGCAGTTCAACTAACGATATCTCCTTCTCTAAAACAGCCAATGTGTGAGAGAGCTCGCGTGGGAGGTTCCGAAGCCACAATTCGCGCAACCTTGGTTCGTCGACAGGCTCTCTGTTTATAAAACGAGCCGTGTGACGAAACAATTGTGAGTGGGTGCTATTTTTCGATTGAACACCAGAAGGGGGGGCGCGGAGATTGTTGGCGTCAGAAAATGCATTGTTAGTAGTGGTGTAACATGCAGACAAGCCGCTTACGCTCTGACTGTCCTTAGCAATTGTGGCCCGAATCTGGAGCAATATGGAAGCACCGGGGAACAGCGTTCTTCCGAAGTAGGGGTTCGAACAACAGTCCTGAAAAGAATACGAACAAGCATGAGCCGAAGGCCCAGTAAGCCATGCACACGACTTACACAAAAGAAAACCAAGACGGCGCCTACAAAACAGCAGCACGCCCCGTTACACAACTCAAATTCAATTCGTGCGCGCTCGCTGGATTCAATTGCGTGTTACAATGGCTTGCCTTGAAGACACCGCTAATGTCCTCAGCCGAATGCTCACAAGTTGCATCCGCGACCTTCGCAGCGCGGCCTCTGGTAGGTTTGAGACGATGCAGCTATATACTGTGCATTGTGGGTGGATTCACCGAATGCAAGGTTGCTCCAAATCCATGTGGACCACAGCCTAGAGCCTCTACTGCCGAACTCAGGAAGTTTAATCATGACAGTATTCTCTGAGACAGTGGTTCGCTGTTTAATATCAGGAGCAAATTGGTGATGGAGGAGAAAGTAGGCGAGATTGAAAGTAGCGAGGTTCACGGTGAGAACTATAGGACAGTGTCTGCGACAGTCTGGCAACGCGTACAACAAGGGTCAACACGAGCGCTTACCGATTCGTAGAGTACCCTTTACCACCCACACTTTGTTTTAGCATTGCTTTTTTCCAGCCCCTCGAATCAAATATCCGGTACGAATTTCCCGTTCTTTGATCACTAAAGTTTTGTGGATGTTAGTTCGTGTTTCAGGGTACCTGGTGTCAAATCTCCACGCAGTTCCTTAACGTTTTGATCAGTATGGCCCACCCTTAAACCCCTTGAAGTGTGTTTTCTGGAATGCTGCAAATTTTATGGGGCACCGAATCACTCGCATCAAAATTGAACCTTCTTCAGCAATACTCGCTGCCCTCAGGTGTAATCCGCCTTCACTGTGTAGGATAGGCCTACGCTGGCTTCCATGTTTTGTTATTCACTACACTTGTTCCATCTCGAACTCTACGGAGCTGTGTTATTCACTTAAGGACTTGTTGACATGTAACCCCGAGCGTTTTTCACCTTTCTCAACTTGCACGACATTTCTAGTGGCTGACAACGCCTCATCCCGAATGGCGACCACGGCACACATGAGTGCAGACGAAGATTCGGCTCTGATTTTACAGACGGATGCATCCAAGTCAGCTGTTGATACGGTTCTGCAGCAGATTGGGAACGACAAGACACAGCTTTTATCTTTTCCCTCCCGCAAGCTTCAACTGGCGCAAACGCCATGGCACCCTCTATAGCGAGTTGCTAGCTAGCTTTTCTTTTCAACGGACACTTTCGTCACATGTTGGACGGCAGGCGTGTTATTGCCCTGAGAGAAAAAGTCACTTATTTACTCATTCAACGTCAAGCAATACAGTTATTCTCTAACGCAAATCCGACGGTTGAACTACATCTCCCTGTTCACAACAGATATGGTATATATCGCGGGCGATGAAAACACCGTCATTGACGCCATACATAGAAATATCTTAAGTGGCTGAAGCCGGGCTGATAAAGTCGATTCGAAGCAATTAGCATGAAAAAAACAACGATACGGAGTTTCAGTGACGTCGCGTCTCTTCGCTCAAACTTCGGGAGTTTTCTCTATAAAATTGATGACGCAACATCATATGTGGTGGCACAACGGTCATCCGTCATCTGTTTGTACCAATAAGCTTCAGGCGCTCTGCTTTCAGCAGCCTCCATCGCATGTCGCGTCAGAGCATTCGTGTCGTCGTCAAGCTGATTTCAGACCGGTTTGTATGGCCGAACATGCACAAGGATATACGCGAATGAGTTCCAACCTACCTTGATGGTCAACACCTCAAAGTCCACCGGCATTCCTTCACGACCACCGACACATTCGTTGGACCAACGCACGCTTCAGCCTTGTGCATATTAACATAGTCCGGTCTGAACTAGCATGTGCGCACGACGTGAATTTACACTGCGTAACAAGAAGTGTTGCTATGTTGTTAGGGCCCTCTTATTTTTCCCTTGGGTTAGTATTGCGCATGGCCTACTGGACCTCTGACTCATGTTTGTTCGTGTTGCTTCCATTTACAAAACCGTTGCTAAAACCTCTATTTTGAGAAAGCGCTGTCCTCAGGTGTATTCATATTGCTCCCAGGTTTTTCCACGAATTTGACGGGCAGTTAGAGTAAAATAGGGCCGGCTAACGTGCTGCAACTAGATCGACGGCTTTGGGTTGACCACCCACCCCTTGTCATGCTTCGTATTCAATCGAGTGTTAGTGAATACATTAGTTGCACGGCTATAGAATTAGTCTGCGGTACGACACCTTACCTTCCTGGTGAACGGTTTTACAAATCGAAATCCCGCTAAACTAACTATGATGTTACCAGCCTCGTGCAACAGTTTGAGTCACCCACTGGAAAAATCGAGCCCTAGCCAGCCAGGTTAGACATCAAACAGAGACAAACTTCAATATGGACTTTTGTGATGCTGACTCCACTCACGCCGACGCCTTCTCCGAGAGCCGTACACTGTGGGAGCAAGCAATTACCCAATTTCTTCGTAATTGACCTAAAAGCATCACACGGTAGGTTGAGAACTCATGGACTTAGAGTTGTACGCGTCAAGGCCAACTTAGATCCCCATAGTCTCTTAGGACGTTCCTGCTTCTGATGTCTGGCACTCCACGTAGCCCATGCGCAGCGAACGGCCTGTGCCTCCTCACTCCAACCCGAAATCCCCTATTGGTCTCCCTCGCGTTCACCCGAGCAGAACATTCAGGTGGCCAGCAGTTTTCAGAGCGTACTTTAACTAACATTTCCCCATTTACCAAGGGTTTTCATTCTTCCAGTGCTATAGGGATGTTTCCTCCAAGGTATGGTGCGCACTTTTATATTTCGCTTCGATCTGACTTGCAGTCTACATCTGGTATTCATGTAGAGGCTGAACGCTTGTTTGAACTGAGTAGACTTGAAAATGGGCCGTTGGAGCGCTCGTCTGGTCTCCTCATTGCTCTTTGTTATGTTTAAATGGAGACTGATTATAACGATTGAACTGACTAGTCGTGTGCATGGCCAGTCCCCTACATTGTTTTTCCTGTGGAGCATTGATTGCACGCACTTCACTAGCTGAATTCAGGTGCGAAACGGATTCAGAAACAGAATTTGCAGTCCCCGAGGATTTCACAGACAGTTATGAAGTGATTTCCAGAATCGTCTCTCGCTTGAGGGCAATAGTGGACGGATCATTGAAAAAAAAGGGCTTGTGTTTTTGGCGGGATTTTTATCTCAGTTGAAGTTCACATTCGCCAAGAGTAGTTGGAGCATATCCATAAATATCTCGAATATGAATATCAGCAGAAAGCAGTATGTTTTTGCCGCTTTACGCAGTCAACATGATGAGAAGATCTAACACTACCATTGACAACAGTGAGAGAACGTTTGGGACCACTGTCAACAAGAAATGATTGTGCTACATGATGAGTGAAGTCGACATATGTGAAAATTAAATTAAGCGTGATGGTCCAAGAGTCGGACAAATGGATTTGCTCTTCAAAAGAAATCTGGACGAAACAATTCCTTGAACCACCATAGACGGCTTGAATGTGTTTTATACGGCAGAACGGACACACAAGTCGAATAGCATATGACTACGTGACTTGCAGATATCTGAGTGTCGTACAGAATTCTTATTGGTGTGATGATTTAACTTCCGTATTTTTCCAATGAGTTATTCTTTCGAACTTCTTATGTTGTTGGTATGACTGCCTCCCAGCATTGCTGGCGCTAAATAACACAGCTGGATCCTCAATTACCGCGGCCTCATCATCAAGAAACTATTCACAGATAACTCTGGCAAATTGGAATGATGATAGAGTCTGCTTCTGAGACCGAGGGGGATTGATCCCTGCGACCAATCGATCTTCCAAGTGAATCTCTAGCTGGTTAGAGAAATTATATTTTGGTGCGCGAATTTCAGGCTGAAGAAGAAAAACAGAGACTTCTTGATTCTCTCATCTAATCAAATTATGGACCTTCGCTCACTCCGCAGCCTTGAGGTTGACAACCTGAACGTGCATGAGTAGTAGGTCATTCAGTGGATCACAGGGGAGTAAAAGAAGCGAGTCCGGAAAAGCCAGATATTTAGACAAAGCACACGCATCTTTGCCAATGGCTGTAAATAAATGCACCGTTTTCTTCCGTTTTCTCATATCTTTTCAGGTGGTACATCAAATTTCAAAGAGTTACAGATGATTGCGATCCTTCGTGTACTTCAGTGGATGGTCAGATTTTCCAAATTTCAGAAGTCTATCATAAGAAATAGTCGTGTCGTGACGCCAGTTGTGAAAATTGAGAACACCAGTGGTAGTCGGAGATGTACTAAGTTCAAACCAAAAGTTAGTTTCTGTACAGTTGTAATAACGCAACACTTTATTGAGGGAAATCGTAATCGCAACACCGAAACCGCCCGTTCCTTCTCTGATTGTCTGGTGCGCTCGTGGACCAAATCTGGTTAATGCAGACGCACAGGGGAACAGCATTCTTTCGACCTAGGGGTTCCATTAACAGTTGCGTGAAAGGAAACAACACAAACAACAACCAACCAATGACTCAGTGAGCCATACATGCGACTCACACGAAATAAAACCAAAACGAAGCCAACACCCCAGCAGTGCTATTTGGTACGCAGTTCAAATTTAAAATTTGCGCGCTCGCTGGCTTCGACTGCGTGTTGCACAACTCCCCTCATCGTAGAGCCCCGTCCCCTGTGTTCCAAACTATCTACAAGAAGGCTAATGTTCAAGTTGGCATGGAGTATAGAGCACGTGCGAGCCATTAGCCCGTTTACTCCGAAATACTTTTCTCACACTTGTTTTCACCTCGACACTTTTTCTTCAATACGGTACCTCTATTTTCTTCTGGCACATCACATTTTACCACGACACCCCCATTTTTATCCTGACAATTCTATTCTATCACAGCACTTTCATTTTTGTCCTGACATTTATCATTTCTCTGCATTCTGACATGACCGCCAAATTGTAACGTACAACTAGAAGAGCGGATAGAGTTTATTTCAAGGATGGAAATTATCCACAAGAGGTGAAATCTGCAGTTAGATGGCGACAAAATGAGAAATCATTGAGCACTGAACGATATATCCGTGGTATCGCCCAGGAATGTGAAAGTCATCGATTTCCATGACAGAGAGCATCAGGAGAGTTAAAAAGATTTGTTTCAGTGGACCATAGTTCGGTTTGTCCTTCATTTGGTGCCGAGATCGAAATTAGCGGCGGTAAGCGTTGTGACGGTATAAATGTAGTATCTTGCGAAGAATTTTTTGCGTGTGATTAATATTTGACCGGTGTTATCTTATATTCTACTTTAGGTTATTGATTATTTACAGGGCTTCAAAGATGTATTTGAGGGACGCGAATTTGCTAGCTTCAGCGAGTTCAAAAGTTGCTTAGGTAAGTACATGAAGGGTCACAGTGTTCTGTAGTGCTTGATTCAAGCAAGAAATCAGGCAGTGGACGCTTGAAATATGATCATGTGAGTGTGACTGCCCTTGCGTTTACGTAGTAGATGGCGCTCCGCTGTGTAAAACACAAGCGACGTAAGAGTGGAAGCTGTGGAGTACGACGTGTTTAGTGAGTTCAGTTCACATAATTCCCATTGCACAGTTCCCGCGATACACGCTGCCAATCACGCTTTAACATTGTTAGGAGAAATACCGCGTTGGTTGTCAGCTCATTCACGTTGGAGCACAACCATGATCTAACTGCCTTGCTGTACGATGCACATCCAAGGATTCGACGGCTCACAGACAGTGAATTGAACAACTCGAGACATCTTTTCGAGTATAACACGCCAACTGCTGAGTTGAGGCAGTATGCTGCGGATGTTTATGGCAAGTATATAACTACCATGGATATTTGCAACATCCGTCATCGGTTGAAACCGCCAGTAATAGGTAAGTGGGTTAGTGTGCACTGATGTAGCAGAAAATCTGCCACAAATCCTGGATCATATAGAGAAAAACAGCGTGCTGCGTGTCATCAGAGAAGACAACAATAGGTGCACCCACGTATGTTTCACACGCAGAGAGCAGTTACTCAGACGGTTCCCCGACGTGGTAAACGTCGATGCCAGTCATGGGACCAACCGCCACAAGTAGGTCCTCCATCACTCCACATTGCCCGCTGTAGCCTGAAGCTGTATCAGTTCCTCGTTACAGACGGCATGGGCAATGAATGACCCGTGATGTACGCTTATGTACAAAGTGAGAAATACGCATTCTTACATCATCTGTTCGAAACATTCAGGGAGGCAATGGAGGAACGCATACGTGTGAGAACTTTTGTGATGGACAAAATGGCAGCCCAAGTGCGAAGGGTTGAGCGTCAGGCTTACTTGCGACAGCCATTCAAAAACGATGGCTAAATTTTTCAGGTGTTCCTCGCTTGTCTTTCCGTGGACGATAACATCATCCACGTAAGCGAAGCACCGATGGGGAATGAGGTCACTAAATACCCGTTGCATTGGACGTTGGATTATGGCGGGGGTATTCGATAACCGAAATGGCACTGTTTAAAACTCATACGATTCTGTGGGCACCACGAACGCTGTTTCAGCTCGGTCTGCCTCTTCTACTTCTACCTGCCAATTGGCTGAGGCTAAATCCAGCGGGCTGAAATAGATGGAACTCCCCGGAGCGTCAAACAACTCATCGATGCGGGGCAATGGGGAAGCATCCTTAATGGTAACTGTTCAATTTTCCACAATCAACACATAGTCGTAAACTACCGTCCTTCTTCTTGACCAGCACCACAGTTGAGGACAATGGGGAGTTCGACAGCTGAATTACATTTTTCTGAAGCATCTCATTAATCATCTTGGACACTTCTTTCTGTAGGGTAACTGGGATTCTTCTGTGTGCCGTCTTTATTGGGGGAGCGTTTCCTGTGTCTAGTTTGTGTTTTTACCGCATTCTTTCGCCCCAGGTTGGTTCTAATCCAGGTGAACGCGTCAATGTGAGTGAGAATTACCCTCCTCAACTTGGTTGTGTTTTGGGTATCATTACAGCACCCTGATCCTTTGAGTAACGCTTCCATTTGTGACCCGACATCCCCCGGAGCGATATGCAGAGTGAATNTGATCGTACAATGATCTGACGAACAGCGTGCGTGATGGCGTAACCAACCGACGTTTTGCTAGGTCTAGGAATTCTCCGAGACTCCTTAAGAGATCAATCCCGATTATGCAGCTCACTGGAAGATTCGGGGCCACTACGAATTTGTTTCGGAGTGTCTGGTTAGCTACCTTTACTATGGATGTTATCAATCCTTGGGTACTTATGTACGAACCGTCGGTGGTGGTTAGCTTCCAGTTACAGGGCTTTAATTTGTGATAGCCGAGTCTCCTCACCACATCTGATCCAATCAAGCTGCAGAGTGCCCCCGTATCTAGCAATCCCACCATAGTGGTGTCCCCACTCTTTAACCCTACGACAGAAGCCGAAGTTGAACACGGACTGATTGCTGACGGAATATATATCGCATTGTAAATTCGCTCACCTGAGGCTATGTACCGTCGCCGTCTTTAAGAAGTATAGGGCCGATCATTCCAACCACGTTATGAGGTTCCGCATACGGGATTTGAGCGAAAGTGGACAGAGGCCGGTCCATGGGGGCCTCTGTAATTTGGTGCCCGTCCACGGTACCGTGTACGACGATAAGCTAATGCACGGTGTTCATTGCGCAGCATGAATCACGGTAATGTCGGAATCTCAAGGACGGCGTCAACTCTCTCTAAGTCCTCTGCAATTTTCAGCGCCGCGTCCAGTGCGGCTGGAGAATGCAGCAGGAGCTCACGCTTGATACTCATGCTAGATGCACCAATAATCAACTGCCCCGATACTCGTTTGTCTTGTTCTTGGGCGGACTCGCCGTCATACGCCCGCTCGGCGAGGTATCTCAGGTCTCTCACAAAATGCACCGACCCTCTTGCCTGCTTGTTGTCTTCCATGAAACTATTCTCTTCATTGTGCTGGCAACCTAGGTGAGTCTAACAATTGGCGGAGCTCATGGAAGGTCCTGTCGCCGACCTCACCATCCATCACTTGGCTGTTCAGGACAATATCCAGCGCTTCACCTGACAGGAGACAAAGGAGAGCCACTTTAAGCCGAGCAGCGGGAAATTGATCGATGTACAGTCTTGCCATGCTCTCAAATCGTCGATACGGCATCCCGAGGANATGATCGTACAATGATCTGACGAACAGCGTGCGTGATGGCGTAACCAACCGACGTTTTGCTAGGTCTAGGAATTCTCCGAGACTCCTTAAGAGATCAATCCCGATTATGCAGCTAACTGGAAGATTCGGGGCCACTACGAATTTGTTTCGGAGTGTCTGGTTAGCTACCTTTACTATGGATGTTATCAATCCTTGGGTACTTATGTACGAACCGTCGGTGGTGGTTAGCTTCCAGTTACAGGGCTTTAATTTGTGATAGCCGAGTCTCCTCACCACATCTGATCCAATCAAGCTGCAGAGTGCCCCCGTATCTAGCAATCCCACCATAGTGGTGTCCCCACTCTTTAACCCTACGACAGAAGCCGAAGTTGAACACGGACTGATTGCTGACGGAATATATATCGCATTGTAAATTCGCTCACCTGAGGCTATGTACCGTCGCCGTCTTTAAGAAGTATAGGGCCGATCATTCCAACCACGTTATGAGGTTCCGCATACGGGATTTGAGCGAAAGTGGACAGAGGCCGGTCCATGGGGGCCTCTGTAATTTGGTGCCCGTCCACGGTACCGTGTACGACGATAAGCTAATGCACGGTGTTCATTGCGCAGCATGAATCACGGTAATGTCGGAATCTCAAGGACGGCGTCAACTCTCTCTAAGTCCTCTGCAATTTTCAGCGCCGCGTCCAGTGCGGCTGGAGAATGCAGCAGGAGCTCACGCTTGATACTCATGCTAGATGCACCAATAATCAACTGCCCCGATACTCGTTTGTCTTGTTCTTGGGCGGACTCGCCGTCATACGCCCGCTCGGCGAGGTATCTCAGGTCTCTCACAAAATGCACCGACCCTCTTGCCTGCTTGTTGTCTTCCATGAAACTATTCTCTTCATTGTGCTGGCAACCTAGGTGAGTCTAACAATTGGCGGAGCTCATGGAAGGTCCTGTCGCCGACCTCACCATCCATCACTTGGCTGTTCAGGACAATATCCAGCGCTTCACCTGACAGGAGACAAAGGAGAGCCACTTTAAGCCGAGCAGCGGGAAATTGATCGATGTACAGTCTTGCCATGCTCTCAAATCGTCGATACGGCATCCCGAGGACAAACTTCTCCGGCATCGGTAGAGGGAGCACTGCAGTCGCTGGCTGTGACAGAGAGGGATTCTCGACCGCCCGTGTGAGAGTGTTCACTGCCTCTGTCATCGCATCGGTCATGCCCTCTTCGTTGGGGTTCTGATCACCTTTCGCCGGTTTTACTGGCATCTGTCTTCTTTGGTTCCCGGCAGGGTCGCCAAATTGTAATATACCAGTGAGGAAGGAGAACAGGGGTTTGTTGGTAACCATTTATGAAGAACACGTAACACTACTACAAAAGTAAGCAAACGGTAAGAAACGATATAGGGCATTACGTCACAATCCGATCGGTCAAGTTGTCCTCAATTGGGGCCGCTTCCTCGGCGGCTGTACAAACCACCGGCTTATGCGCGTCCTCTTAGTTTCGGCTTCACTTTACACTCGTATTCCTGACTCGTTTTGGTCATCGTGCGCAACGTCGGTGTAATCATCACTGCAAATTCAATCCATGCGTGTTAACTAGTTTCAGGCGCGCTAACATAAATATGAACAGCATTCTGTACAACGTGATCATTAATGCAGTAAAACAAAAATGGCACACATTGTTCGGCTGTGAACTATCCTCATCGCAAGGTTTTCCACCATATTCCACGCATTTTTTTCTTGTTCGCTGTTTGTCTATTGCTCAAAGTGTTATTGGATTCTCACCTATCTAATAAACCGTTAGATTAGTAATTGATCCTGTTCTGCTAAATTATTATTTTACCCTGTTCTTGGTGCTTTCTGTAACTCCCAAGAGCGGTGCTACACCCCGTTTCAATGACTGCCTTTCAGGTCAACAGAAAACCGCCGGACATCGAAACAAACAATCTGACTGGATCCAGATAGATTGGGTCCCCAGCCTTGAACCCGTGTACGAATCGCTGAATGAATCGCTGAATATAACCTTGAGTTGCAATCGCTTAGCAACGTCACTGAGACGGCGCATAACGTAAATGCCAGTACGGTTTTCGTGCTAGTTCAATTTTTAAATAATTCTACAGTTTTATAATGTAACTATTCTTCTCAATGATGATTGCAGTTTTGAAACTTCTTTATAATGTTTTTTTGATGGACATGTGGGTATTTCTTTGACAATTGTGGCGATGTTGACTATATAGTCAATATATATTGATAAGATTGGGCATATTGATTTGGTAAAATATATGTGGTGTGAAAGATGAGGGAGAAGACGGTAGGCGAGATTCAGCTGGGAGCGTTCATGTTATACGTGGCACCCAAACTACAAACTAGAGGGTGAAAGTAGACACACTGATTGGTTTCTTACTCAGGAGTCTTCCAGAGTTTAATCAATTGACCTGACATTGACAGTATGCTTGATAAGGAATAGGAAAACAGAGAGTAACACAATTGAAAAGAAGTGTCGTGTTGGTTTCGATTCTCCGTTACACTACACCCTTGCTGATGAGGCACCGTCCCGTTGCCACTGGTATGCCATTAGGATTCCACCCGTTCTTTGGTAACTTCTCTGATACTGTACCCCTCCTGCAGGAGGGTAACCCAGTCGGTTCTGCTCGACTGAAATGTACGAACATGAGCTTCTGACTTTTTTCTGAGCTTCTATAGAAGTTATAACTAAACATAATTTATCACTGAACAGTACTGTTCGACAACAAAAGGTCCTTTCCATTCACGATGTAGTTTAGCCGGTATTTCGAGGGACGGGACTTCTGTATGCAGTAGGCTTTCGCCCCGACCAACAAGGGGTCTCTGTGTGCCTTTCTGTCGTAGTATTCTTTTTGTCGTCTTTAGACTGCGTTCAAATGACGGCGAGCTAGTTTTTGGCTTCTGACAGTTGAGTCTTGCAGAACTATGAGGTACACTGTGGTTAACATGGTTATTCTTCCGACCTACGGTGTATTGTAAGTCCGATGACGGTCGAAGCTCTCGATCAGCCTGCCTAAAGATCGGTGTTTTATTGGGGGAAGAGTGGACCGTGCTTCGATACGCCGTCAAACAATATGGGAGTGTCTCATCCCGTTGCTGAACTTTGCCCACAAATACTTTCATCAGTACCTTCAGTGTGCAGTGGGCGCGCTCAACCAGTCCGTTTTTTCTCCAGGTGGTAGGACTTCGTCCGTGTCATGTCTGTCTTCATGAGCTTACGCAGATGATCCATGGTGGCGCCTCAAAAATTAGTGCATTTGTTAAAATGTAGCTGTCCAGGAGTATCCCAGTTGCAGAAAATGACCTTGCCAATCGATAAAGTATCAATTTCCGACAACGGCGAAGCTCCAGCCCATTTTTTGAAGCGATTTATCTTTATCAAAATGTACCTATTTCCTCGGCTTGTCTCCGACAGTGGTCCCATTACGTCGACACCGAAGATCTCATTTGTGTACCCGGTCTCTATTGGGTGTAAGGGTGCCCTGTAGTGTGGGCTTGGGTTTTTAAGAGTCAAAAGAAACGAACAGCTGCAGCAGAAATTTGCAACATCTTTCCGCTGGTGAGACCACTAGAACCTCGCTCGTGCAGCTTCGTCCAGTTTGTCTTGTCTGGCATGTCCTAATTCTCGGTGAAGGTCTTCTAGCACTTTCCTAACTTTTGTTTGAGAAACGATAACGCGCCTTTGCACGTGGGCCCATACTGCATGTACAGGATGCCCTCTACCATCACCACTTGTTACCATATGGTCCACAGGCATCGAATCCCCAACAGCAGCCTTCGAGCTGTTCCCCCGTGAGTATGTTTCCACTCGATGATATTCCGTTACACATCAACGCTAGCTCGAGTCACTCTTCTGCAATTCACCTCACCGGTCTCCTTTGTTCTTTAAACTAACTAATGTGACGTTTTGCATAGTGCAGGAAGAAAAATCCTCATGATCACGGGCTGGTCTTCGAGACAATGCGTCTGCATTCCCGTACCGTTTTCCTAGTCGGTGGTAGCAATCGAACGTATGCTCATGTTGATACTCTTGTCAACGGGCAATCTGGCCTTTTGCGTGGCGGAAATTCCTTATCCACGTTAACTATTAGTGGTCATTTCGTACTGTGAACTTTCTCCTAAGCAGATAGTGGCGATATTGTTTCAGAAAGCATACTGGTGCTAACGCCTCTTTTCCTGTGGCGCAGTGATACTTTTCTTGTTTGGTTAAAGATCTACTTCCGTATCCATTCACTTGCTCCTTTCCTGTCTAATTTTTTCTTAGGCAACACTGCTAGATGGCTATGCTCATTCGCATCAGTATCTAATGTGAGCTCACCAGTCTGTTTGGAGAAATAATGGAAAGCTAGTATTGGAGACTGACACAACAATTTCAGCAGCTGGTCAAAGCTCCGTTGATGCGCCTCCATTCACGAAAATTCACAGTCTTTCTCCGGTAGGGCATTCAGAGATCCCGAGAGAGGCTAACCTCGTGAAACTCCTTATCTCATTAACAGTCAGTGGTATCAGTCACTGCTTCACCTGGGTCGTCTTGATGTGGTCTGTTTGGATTCTCTCCTTGGATGTGATGTACCCCAAAAAGTTGACGTCCCGCTGCCTCACTCTACACTTAGCCGGGTCTAGCTTGAGGCCAACTTGGTGGAGGCGATCCCGTATGTTTCACAAATGGGCGAGGTGCTCTTGGGTTGGTTTGCCGTAGACGATAAAATCGGCTTGGTATGCTTAACATTTCTGGGGCACGAGGTCTTAAAGTACTGATTGCATTAGGCGCTGGAGTGTCGCCGGGGTGTTCACTAGTTCGAACGGCACTGTCTTAAATTCGTACTACCAGCCACCATTGCCTTGTCGTTGGTTGAATAACGAACAGTTTCCTCTGTGCCAAGTCTATATGACAGTTTAGTCTCTTCGTAACCTCTACTCCTAGAACCATGTCCCACGGTAAGCTGTCGACGACCAGCATATAGTGCCTAGGGTGCATCCCCGCTATGTTTAAATCAACCTCTACTTGTCCCCGAACAGTGAGGGTTATTCCATTCACTGCCAAAAAATTGTGCGAGCGGAGCCAGCTGCGTCCTTCCAGATGAGTCACTACTTTCAATCCTACCAGGTTTCAGGACGACCCGAGAACTGTTCGCAAACCTGCCGTGACCCCACCCTTTCCGCCAACCCTTCCAGAACCCGTTCGGCCCATTTATCGATAGGCTTCGATGGGAACCCTCGGTGAGCTACGCTTTTTAGTTGTCGCGCAAATGTCTAGATGTCCTCGCCGTGTCGTTGGCGGCGTTTATGGAACTCCCCTCTGTAGTCAAGGATGAGGGCATCAGGCGTGCACAATTCTTATCTCTCAATTTGTTTATTACGATTTCGTTCTCTAACATGATCGTGAGCGCTCCTGTTGCCAATTTCAGCAGTGCAGCTTGTTGACGGGCGGTTTCAAATGTGTAAACAGAAAGTAAGACAATTGAAACAAAATGACGTGTGTCGTGTTGACTTTGATTTTCATTTACAATGGAAAATGAGGTCAGATACACTTTATTGGTTTATAACAGCAACTTGATATTTCATTTATACAGCCCACACCACCCCGGGGTACCCCGGGAAGTTTCGGGGGCTAGAGATGGATGAAAACGGAGTGTGTTATAACTACTTTTATAGGAGGACCATGCATGTCCCCATGGCGGGAAAATGGGGGCTACAGGCTCCATGCCCCCCAAGGCTTTTACTGCAGGAAAACTCACCTAAGCACTTGGTTCCACTCTTTGTTTAACCACTAAACACCACTCTTACAGTTCGTTTTTATTCATTACTAAACTTCACCTAAATTGCCCCCCGGCGTACTAAACGATCCACTAGGACAAGAATACAAGCGATAATGAGAGAAAATGTGTAAATATGTGCACATCCTTCATCCACCACGGTGAATGTACAACACGGTTGTTCGAACCAGTACACTGGCGTCTTTGCATACACTTCAGCACAAATCAGGCTTTTGCTCATTAATCCTCTGTGTCCACATGGATTGCGTATCTTCAAAAATTATCTACATGGTAACCGGCTGAATACTGCAAACGAAGAAGTAAGTGAAGCCGGAGTGAAAATGCACAAGAAAAATTTGAATTTATTGCGCAACCAGCGACAACTAATGTTTGGAAGGTAAATTGTGGTTGATGTACCACACTGCATATAACATAGTTAAAATATGAATGCGGTATGCATACGAAAGCGTATAATCATAGATAATAATCAGCCTTATCTGACTTGCGGACTTGCGGTTCATTTCTGTGAGTTTTTAAGTTTACAAAACTGATAAGTGCTTTCTCTATTGATGCCTACACTTGGTGTTCTCAAAGAACACCTTATAGAACGTTGTGGACAGCAATGAGTCAAGTGATAATTCACTTTTAACCTTTCCGAAAAATACGCATGCTATCTGGGTAAACGCAGTGGGCGATAACAAAGACCCTATTATGAACTATGTGATGTACGCCCACCTCCTAAAGACCACTCAAGACCATATACAATAATTTTAGAGCTTTAGTGAGATCCTATACCATGCAGTTTAACCCCCGTGTAGGGACCAACGGAGTTTTCATCGATTCAACCCGAACAACATTGGCATTGTTTGAAATGGCTACAAATGATCTAATACTCTATTATTTGCCCTGTGCCCAGTAAATCTTGAGACTGGACGCGTTCACCAGCAGATTGAAACGTTTTTCTCGTCGGACAATTATCAAACCAAGCAAATTGTGTGGTTCTGGCGGTTTTTAGAAATATGATTCGATTTTAAGTTGCGTGTCATTATCAGGCACAGGCATTGAAAGTGAATGGGTTACAGGGCTCCTTCAATGCCTACCGAAAAATTACAAAATGAGTGTATTACGATGAATTCGAAAGAGTATTAGCGGTACAAGCAAAGGCTAGTCGCGGAATCGGCAACAGCACCAAAGAGGCTGTGGACGTACATCCGTCGACGGACCAGGATCAAGACGCAAATTTAAGTGTTGATTGATCACCATTAAAACAACGTTGTTGAGGACTTAGCCAAGGCTCAGGTATCGGTTCGGAAATTCACTTTGGGCTTTTCCCAGGAAAAAGCACAAAATGCCTTGCTAGAATTTGCCGGACTATGCCTTGTCGAAATGCTATTTAGCGTTGACCAGGTGAAAAACCAGCTGAGGTTGACCGATATCACTAAATCACCCAACCCGGACAACACCCACTATTTTTTGCTATGTTAATCAGCGATGGAATTATTCTGACCGCTGGCGTACTTATACCAACAGCGTTTGAATGAAGACAAACCTCCAAAGGAGTGAGAACAGGGGGTAGTTCCGCCTACGTACTAGGAAGGAGGACAGTCGGAAGCTTAAATTGCGTGTTTAATAAAGTGATGTAACGTGTGATAACCCATCCTCTCCAGCGGCATTTGAACCGCCTCTCCATCCTCAGTGGAAGGCAGCACGGATTCCAGTAAGGGCAGTCCTCCCTGACAAACCTCCTGCTTGAGAATGATGAGTGGAAGCTAGAGGTGACAGCTAAACTGTGGACGTGGTGCTTCTTGATTTCAGCAGGGCTTCCGACAGAGTGGCACACAACCAGCTTCTCAACAAGCTTATAGCGTACGCTGTCGGCTTGCACATAACAGATTGAATAACTGGACTACTATGTGTCAGGCAATTTATTACCACTTATCTGAATTTTCCAGTTGACCATCACTCACATTTGATCGCAACATTTGCATTCGGATAGACTTTCCAGCCAACCTCTTCCGAAAACAAGCACTATACTCAAGTTTCGCTCTTATTAGAGCTCGTCAGTAGTGCATATCCTTGACGCGGCCGGGATTTGAACTCCGGCCATTCCAATCATGAGGCAACCGCGTTGACTACTGCGCCATTGACTTCATATTAGGCACGACCGAATTATCAAATCTGAACGCTCAACCACTCTCGCTTGTGGCTGCATACCCCAAGCGCTGTGCTACATGGGTCAGTACTCGGGACCTGGTTTTTAGTTTTCAACAATGATCAACTGAACCAGTTGAAGTCGCCTGCCTCGTCTTCGCTGACGACATGGAAATGTGAAAGATAGTCGTTTCAGATTACGATGGTGGAATATTGTAACGGGAGTTGAACTCGATATCAACATGTACAGTTCAATGGGACTTGCCTCTCATCCCACAGAAATACTCCCTCATGCACCTAGAAGATGGCATAGACGTCGGGGTATATCGTGTTAGAGGTCCCTTGTTAATACAGTACAATTCCTACTGTGATCTAAGAGTGTTGTGTTAGATACCCTCAAACCACAGGCTCAAGGAACGCAGACTTCTGTTTTAGATAGGAGAGTGCTTGGGGCTATCCACCGATCCTTTGCTAAGGTGTCCATAGAAGTCCTCTGTTTGCCATTCTCGTCTCATTTTCGTCCAAGACTGGAATATGGCCACGCCGCAGTGTTCTTCTGCACATAAAGTGAAGTATCTTAACTTAAAAGATTACAGAAAGTAACCACATGTATGGTTGTTGGGATGGGATGCTTCTTCTACAGCCGGCTACCAGAGTATATGGATAGGTGCTCCAAGAGTCACCGGCAAATCCCTGGTGATTTTATTGTGACAGACCGCATCCTGCAGAATGAAGTGGACGAGGAGCTAAGAGCAAACTGCCCCCTCCAAAATTAGCACAGATTTTGGGGCCACCCTCTCAAAATTCTCAATCAGTAATCGGGCTGAGTTCACTGTGTATTTCGTCTGTCTCGACCGGCCGCCAATAGCTGGAATGCGCTATCACAACAGCTGTTGTTAGCAACCAACGATGTGGCCTTCAAGCCCCTTCTGAATGTACACGTAATGGCACGCTGGAAGAAGGAGTGTAGTTAACGCCCTGCTTATTCCGTTGTCAAGATGCTGACTTAAGAGGCTCACACAGTGGGCGACTCTTGCCTTTTATCAAGGAACAACGGACAGTGATAAAAGACTACGTTTATTGCATTCTGCGATCAACAGCAACAACCAAGAGACGAAACCACAGGAACACGGAATAGGCTCCAGCTCCCCCAAAAGTATCCAGTGTGCCAAGCCAAAATTTCGTAGAACTCAAACCTGTTAGATACCACTCAAAAAGCTGGCACAGAAACGGCCTTGAAGAGTGGGATAACGGAAAGGTCGTTGGAGGAAGGTAAGTGTTGGCTGCGTACCATTAGTTACACGACTTGAGAAAGCAGCACTGATTCCAAATAAGAGTTTCTGTATCAGGTGTACACAGACACATACGAATAGACCCTGCTGGCACACATTAGAAATTCATTAGGGATGAACCAAGGAAGTTTTCGAATGAATTATGCCCGATATTTGATTGTTGTCAGATATGGGGAAGAATTACGTCAATCTTGGGATGGAGTAAGTCTACTTTCTTCCTACAAGTGATAAAGCAATAAGATTATATTCCCACATATCTGTTTGTAAGGCAGATTTATCTGCAGGTGAGAAAACAAAGCTGCAGCCGGGATCCTTAGAAAAGCTGTCGAGTCGCTAACCTTTGTAAATGCTTTCCATCAGAAAGTTAGCTTTAAGCAAATTTCGATCATGTAAAGAAAGATTTCGAAATATGGTTCACCCTCTTGTGGTTTTGTTCACGTCGATTTTGATACCGTGGGTATATAATCAAAACCCCACAAGGTTCTCGTTTATACGCCACTGCGCCGGTCTATAGTGAAACTAACCTGATGTGTGAATAGCGTGAACTACAGTTTACAGACTGGCATATGTGATAATGTAGCTAGAGAAGTTGCATTTTTTTGAGGTCGTCGAGCCATTACATGTAAGACTGTCGATGATAGCCGGCGTCCGCAAGAGTGACGACCGTGATGTCCCGAGTCTTATGTAATGTGGAGGCAGCCGCGAGCCACATGGGTAATGATACGTGTATCTAGGACGCAGAAAGGGTACAGATAGAATTTTTCCAAGGGGACTTACCGATAGGTTTATTTCACAGTGCTATGGCCAGTGTGGGCCAGTTGGGTGTTGAAAAAGACTCGATGCACGTAGTATCATTGTATCTCCTTCTAAGCCGCCAGGCTCATATAAGACAAAAACCTTGAAGGGTGCAAGGCACAAGGTATGCAAATGCAATCAGGATGAAGCGCCTGTCGTAGAGTAGATGAGGGGAGCTTTAGAAGAATTCCATCGAAAAATTTCTCGGGAATTCATCCGGAGGTTAAGAAACCATGTCCATGCGTTTCAAAGTGTCTCGAACGTAGAGCATCATAGGTGGAGCAATCTTTTGAAAGACTTTGATTTTCAAATGGATTCTGAATTTTTAAAGTAAGCCAAATCCCCGACTGCTTGTCAATGATTCTCAGTTTCTGGAACACTTTCGAAAGGAGGATTGTTACGACCATAGCAACGTAGGTAAAGTTCCGATGGATATACAATAATATTGTTGGAACTCAACGTGAAAATCTAAAGCCTGCTTTTCTTGAGAATTCTCAGGAACTGTAAGAGCTCTGTAAACATTGACAAGTGGATAATTCAGAACATCTAGACATATTATGTAACGCATAAACTGAAAAGTTTTCTAAAGTAGGTCGTGCGAATGGACGCCAATTAATTCGGGTGAGACAGACAGCATATACTAGATGCTGATGACGTTATCAGTGCAACCATTTAATGGGAAGTGTTAATGACTTGTAGATAACCATAGCTCATGCGGGCAAGGCGAATGACTTTTTGTAATTACTCGAAATCAGTTTCGCATGGTCTAGCAAAGCGTTTGATGCATTGTTGCAAAAACAAGCGAACGATGAAGATCAAAGGTGACCGTGCGCAAGTGGGCAAGCAGGAGTGACCGTGAAACAATGACACTGATGCTAGTCGTGTTGCTCTTAATTTACCAGCGTTGGGCAGTGTTTGAGACATCGCTGGGTTTGATGCTGGTCATGGTGTTCAGTGGCAGCTACTGCACTCATATAGACGACCGATAGAGATTGTTTCTGGGTAGAGCCTGACTGTTGAGAGTGTCATAGCGAAAATTAGATGAGCAGGGCAGTGACACGTTGGACGAACTGTTCGTGTCAAAAGCCCGAGTTGGGTATAGAGATGTATGATCCGGTTCAGGAGAAACTCAAAGATTAGTGATGCTGTCGGGCATTAGTGTTTTGAATCTTGAGAATGTTGAACCTGAGATGTGCACCGTACTGCTTACGACTGTAACATTAACGCCATTATAAAGATGTGCGAGAGAAGGCTAAAAAAGCCGGAGAGGCCAGATGTGTTGACCCGTAAACAATAAATTAGACCAGATGTTGAATCAGTGAATCAGCAGCAGTGTGGTGTGAAGGCTTGGTGTCAAGACAAGTCATTGAGACCACATTGGTTACCAAATCCTGTGCTGGAGTAGGCTAAGCTTTTGGAAGTAGTTGAAAAAGTGTGTGGAGGGAACAACTCAAATTAGAACGCAAAAATTCTTTAAGGAGGTAGTATATGATCGTACGGCTAAATAATAGTGATGGCATGCACGATAAGCACTCGAGAGTGGGACAAAATTTGCAGTTATGTAACGACGCAGGCGTTACGCAGAACAGACGCAAGTAGAGGCCACCGGAAACCTATGAATATCTTAGACGTAAGGGGTTAATTGTGATTGATGGCGCTCTAATTGTGTGCAGTTGCTCTAAGTCGATTGGACAGACGTGCAGGTTGTGCAGAAAGTTACCGCTAGACGCACAATCAGTAATTAGGCAGTCGTGTGAGCGGGGATATATATAATGCGATAAAGTGATATTTTGACCAGTAGAGATTGGAGATTGTAATGCCACCAGTAACCTTGCGTGTAAGCTGCTGCAGCATGAAAATACGTGCACGCGAGTACACTCGAAATTGACGATAACAAATGACGCATATAATGAAGTAAATGACGACACAGAAACAGGTAATGAATAAGGTAATGAATAAGACATCGATTAATACCAATAATATGGGCTGAAACAACTTAGAGAGGAATTTATTCACCAATTTCGTTGGACGTGTGGGTGAATAGACGTCAAGAGGAAGCGGTGAGAACAGGTTCATCAGGTGGTAGTGGTGAACCAAAGAGAAGGGAGCTGAGAAATTTCATTAATGGAGCCCACCAAGAGAGGAAGGCTGAGAAAAAATGCTCATAAACGGGGCTCACCAATTTGTGGTGGCGTTCAGACAAAAAGTGGTGAAAAGGGATCAGTAATTGGGTTTTGTGGCTCATTTCGCAATAACTTTTGAGAGATTCCATTACAATGTGGACTGCAAGAAGGATTTTTGAAAGAAGTTTATGGTTTGTGGGAAAACACATTATCATAGGATTTAACTATGTCAGAATGTAGTGGAAAGCAGTCCACGATTTGTGGAATATTACAGAGTTGACATATTACTGCACTCTACGGAAACTCATTGCATCCTATTAGTTACAGTATTGGCCTTTTATGCCCCATGCATTTTACTACCCTCACCCGAGTAGAAAAATGAGATGGGGCTCACGCGAGAGTCGATGGGCAGTAGGGAAATCAGCGAGCAAGGTTTTTTGAAAGGGTCAACAATTATCGATTCGATTAAGAATTTTATCGCTATTACAGGTCAATTTCCTGCCCCCACCAGCCGAGTGGTGTTTCCCAAAACATCAGCAAAGATGGAGATTGTGATTATAACCATTTCATGAAATAATCTGTCGGTAATTTCTATAAGGTCTAGCAGCACGCATCTCAACGTGGTTTTCCCATTGATGGTAGGACCGCTGCAGTGCTGCTGATAGCATATTCGAGAAACTTTTGAGGAGAGGTGTATGAAAGGAACACTAAAGTGATTGAACGATGGCAATGAAAATACAGGCAATGTACATAAAAAATTAACGACCAAATGTGAACCGAAACAGAGAACGAAGGAACGCACGTCAGTCAGAAGTCTTCGCAGTCTTCAGAGAGGGAACCTTAATTAAAGACGAACCAGCTGAATTGACCGCAACTAGGTCAGCTCAAGTCATGTCAGGTCACAGAACTTGCGGTCATTGCCAGAAAGTGTCCAGCCTCTACCACTCTGCGGATCTCATTCTGCCGTAAAATCTGTAGAAGGCAAAGATTCACTTTATTTCTTGAAAAGGCATCTTAGGATATTATGCAACTATGGTCAGAAGAATCGTTGACTAATGTGACACACTCATCAAAATGGCATGCAGTGTCATTGCCTCCGTTGATGCTATCTTAATACTTCCAGACTTTGATCGTTTGATCATCTACCGGGGTCAATTATTAGAGCATAGATAAAGATGAAGCCTTTTGTATTGGATTAATAAATATATGGAAAAATGAAACAAAACTGGGGATGGAAATAAAAAATATGAGAGATTAAAACATATAGTCCATTTCTCAAGTTCTCAAACTAACTCATGAAATACCAAGCCTACACTTGAAATCATTTCTAGTCGTGGCTAATGCCACTTTTGTTAACAACTTTTTCTAAGTATTCACGACTCTATAAAAGAGAATGTGTCACAGCGTTTCTGTTATGAATTGGTTTTACAGGTTTTCAGTCATGTCACCGAGGCACTGGTTTGCCAATACAAAAAAACGGTTGCTCATCAATGTCAGTCAAACCGTTTAGCCATTGAAAACCTACAGTCAACTTCCTACGTTTGTATCTTCTTCTTTGAGCGAACAAATCTAAATATCTAAGTTTACCTTGACAGTTTATAACTTTAGACCTTACATTGAACTTTTTAAGTTAACGTTTTACTCTTTTTAGCACTTTGAACTCGTAGCAAGTTATGACCTCCAGGTTGGCACACAGTATTCAGACTGCAGTTGCACATAGGTCTTATCCAAAGGTACTAGGACCTCTGGTTTCTGAAAAACCAGTCTTCTTAAGAAGAAACAACGCTCTGTTGATATTGAGGCTAGCTGCTATGATTAAGTTTGAGGGTTTAAAGATTTCCACTAGCTGTATTCCCATATCTCATCTCATATGTTTGTTGGCCCCTCACGAAGGTTTTAAGCGCTTCCAAGTGTCTAGGAGCAGCCTCCGCTTCCGTCTCGAACACATGTTTGCGTTTGTTTGTATTCAATGGTATTTATCACGTCAATATACGCTGGTGGATCTTATTCGGATGTTTGCTTCGGTTGGACAGCCAAATAGCTTTGCGCTTTCTGGAAATGTCTAGCACTTACGAGACAGGCAAAACACTACACCGTTAGTATAAACTAGGAAAGGAAAAATTCTTGTTGAACTCTCGTTCTTCTTGTAATACTATAGTTTGGTTATTCTGCCGGAATACAGAAGGGAGAAATACCAAGAAAACTATCGGAAGGCGAACAGAACTCAAGCAAGTAACTTATGACCAACGGAATGGCGAATGTAATAGACTAGGTGGCAAAGCTTGTTTGGAAATTTTTCCTGTCAGCTCAATTACTCCTCTATCAGCACCACTTACTCCTTGGAAATCTGTACTCTCAAAAGGAAAGTGTAGCAAGGCTTTAAGTTGATTGACTTTCTCTCATCTGGCGTAAGGGACCTTTTCATGTCTTTTGATAAGGCTATTAGTATGGCTGTGGATTGGTATGTAGTAGAAACAGGAGTCTTTGCTACAGCCCTTTAAAACATTTGCCGTCTTTCGGATTCACCAGTAGTCTCAGAATAATGATAATAATAATAATGGTAGTAGAAGACCGGCACATTTATTTGAGAATTCTGCCATGTTGCCGAACAAGATTAAGACGTCGAGTCCGCCGACTAACAAGACAAATGGACGCTAGAAAAATTGGTGATTGGAGTGTCCAGTGTCAACATCAAACACGAGTTCACGTTGCCCCTAAACTTGCCAAGGGCTTGAAGAGAATGGATGACGTCCTGAAGACACCGGGAACACCGTGAACACCGCGGTTTGCATCGTGGGACAAACGACGTCATTTTGTCAAATATCAGATAGGGTAATGTGGTCGGGTACGGCCCTTTCAAGGCCCTCGTGTACCGGCCCTTCTTCAGCTGCGTTCACCACCTTGAGATGAACCATGTTTTCCTAGTTGGAAAAGTCGGCTTAATATTCAGCATCGGCAGCAGTATAACGCATATTCAGGTGAGCGAACTTTCAACAACGAATGTACTCCATCAACAGTCAGTACAAGTCTAACTTCAGCTCCTACATAGAGCATTTGAGTGGGGATGCTACCGTTGTTGGTTCGTCAAATACTGGAGTGTCTTGTAGTTTTGAAAAACTTCTCTCTCTTAACGTATTTGTCAGAACGAAGGTCAAACTTTTGCGATTGTTCGTCAACTGTGTCAGGCTGAAGAAGTTGGCTGCTAAAGACACGTTTCCACCACTCCGTAACTATGATCTGTTTGACACTTTGTGGACGCCTATCAGTTTCAGAGCGTTGAATTTGGCCTCGGGCTATTAGCAAGTAAAAGTACAAGATTTGGACCACACCAAAACAGTGTATGTGGTGCCCACGAGAATATGTACATTTCAGATGATTTCCTTTGGGTTATTAAATGCCACCGCCACGGTCTGGCATTTTATGCAGTGGGTGTTCAGTGGTCTTATTCCACACTGGACCCTGGTTTATTTAAATAATATCGTCTATCACGGGGAGACAAAAATAAGCACTCGAAAAACCTGCCCGCATTTCGGAAAGAATATTGTAAAAAGGCTTGATGTTAATGCAGAAAATACTGCCATATCTGGGGAATGTGATCTCCAGGAGCGTCATTCAAAACGATACAACTAACATTCTGCCCTCATGTTACAGATGAATTATATCGAAGTTTGCACGTACTGCTAGTTTGTTGCACGTCCGGCCAATGAACCTTCGGAATTTAAAATAGTAATAGTTTGACTATCAGTGTGCGCTGAATTACCTCTCCGTGGTGCTGACTCGACAGTCTCGGTGCAAACCTTGATTGGCTAATAGTTGAGCAACTCCGAGTAGGAAAAGCTATTCTACCTGGTTTCAGCATACTGGTTAGTTCCGACCAAGAAAATGAAAACACTGCCAGTCCGTCTGGCGCCCGTATTTACCAGCACACAGGATAGGCGTGCAGAGTACATCTGTTCATAATGTGGCCAGATATGTAAATCGAACGCCGGAATTGTCGGTGCATGCTCGTATGCGTCGGTACAGGGATGGTACAGAACAAGAAGTGGGTGCTCAGCTCCCCATAATATTTGAATTTGCTCACGTTGAACATCTTTTATTGACCAAAATGTGTCGCAGCTAATACAGAAGACATGCGTGTCCCCTTAAACACAATCGCGAGAAATTCAAATGCGGGAAAGCTACCAGATCAGATTGGTTCTAACAAGAATCAACTTCTCTTGTAGGACTTGCCGATCAGCTGGCGTAGCCGTACTCCACTCGACGCAAACTTCAACGCCCGCTCCTACCACGTTTACCGATTCTTTCTCCGGACGCGTCTATTTACGGTGGATTATCCGAAAACTACTGCTCTCACTGCCAATCTAGCTACCGTTTGGGAGACAAACTTTACGTCGTATATTGAGTACCAAACTGCAGAGCGTTCCAAATGGCCTTTCTGTTTAGCCGAAACAGAAATAGCCCAACTGGATTCCAATAGCAACACTATCTTAGACACCAATAAGCTGCTGGCAAATGACCACGGCTTGCATGCGGCCATTTTCACTGTTACAGGCAAATTACTGCTGGACACGCAACTCTCTCAATCATTTTCGTACTGCCTTTGCAGTTTTTTCTGGAAGCTGGAGAACTGCTTACAAGGCGAATCGCGCCTCCCGGGTAATTCCAACTATTATTGATTTAAGCTGTTACCGGCTCATTTGCACATTGGTGAGTCACCCTTCAGAACGATTCTGCCTCCGGACTGGTCCTTGGTCGAACCGATCGCTGGGAAAGAAGTATCTGGCAACTTCAAAAGCACGGAAGACATCGCTCCAGGTTTGGGAAAATTGTTGTCAAAACATTCGAAGTGCATGAAATTTGATGCCCTGACCAAGTATTTCAACCTCTTCCTGCTAACTGAAAGCTTTTAAGTCAGTCCATGCCGCTACTTTATCAGGTATGCATTCCTGCTTGTATAACCCCTCCTCTCCCAGCCAACTGAGGCCCACCACCGTACCTTCAGCGTTAGTAGGTTACTTTCTCGAGATATTGCCTGATCGTTAAAATACACGTTCGTAACAGCCCGTCCTTCGATTTGCATTCTACAGCGTGATGGTTGCTCCGGGCGACCTCACTATTGCATACGCTAGTCCGAAACTCATGCACCAAATCTTTCGTTCCGTCTTTTGCTTTTATTGACGTATCCAAAGCGTTCAGTTCTTACTGACAGGACTCGACTATCAGATCACCCCAAGGTTTTCGTTCTCGTCCTCCTCTAATAAACTACATCGTTGATTCCTATCGGAGCGCTACCATCACGCTCGGAGGCCCCGTCCTTCGATCTCAGCACGGTGGGTTTTTCAACCTCTCTAATAGAGACCTGATGATAGACACATCTGAGACCCAGACTGGTATGTTTCAAGTGGCGATGCGTTCGATCAACTTGTCGATTTTAGGGGGGTAACAAGCGTCTAGGGTGATATGTTCACTGACCTTTTGGTCATAGTCAACAACCATCACATCTTTGTGTCCGCTGTTGTCGATTACCAAGACTTGAATTCTCCGGGTGGAAAAAAGTCTTGTTTTACTCGTTCACGAAGCATAAAGCGAATTTCATTTCGTCCATTGAACAGTGCTACATGTATATTGTTGGAGAGGTTTGATGTGGGCGTAGATCAGTGGACAGGTTAAAAACGGTGGTTTTCTCCCACCAAATGGAATTTCAACAGTTATGAAGTCTGGGGAATTCGCGACCAAGAAAACCATCTCCGTCGAACTGTGGTAAAACTGAAAATCTGTTTCTCCCACACACGGCGTCTTTGTGCCTAAGTGATATCAAGGCATGACCTCCCGTATCAGTTGACAAGGCGGTAAAAGAGATTGTTATCTTACTGCGGGATTTTTGAAATTCCCAGTCGTTTTACAGTAATATGGAGGATGCTGCCCAACTTTCAGATATTTCGATGTCTAGAAGGGCTTGTGGACCACTTTCGTCAACTCATAAGTCAAATAAAGCATTCGAAGTACAGTCTGGAGCATCCGCTGACGTAACAACCGAAACCGATAGGTAAGTAGTGGGTGAGTAGTGCTATCGATTTAGGAATATCAAGCAAACCATCAGTGATGCCTCTTACTTCCATATTTGTTGGATAGCGCACCTCGAGCAGGACACTCCGGATAAGAGTGATTGCCATGTCCACAGGAGAACCACCTGGAAGTTGCCGCATCACGCATTTTGACATGACTGGGCAATTTTTCCTATACCTCCACTGCAGCTGGTCAGGAGTTGGTCTGGTTAGGCCGATACAATCCAGAATGCCCTTCTGCAAGTTGGGGCGATCTACCCTGATGAAATATTATCTGAGTGTATAACGTTTTCCGCTCCAATGGTTTATGTTGGACCTGACTTGACAGTACACCACTTACAAATGCTTTTTGATCGCTTCATCTCGATCCTGCTCGGCAATAGTGGTTTTAAAGTTAGAATCGTTCATAATCGACTTCAGACCTGGAGTAACCTGGTCCTGCGTCTGTCCACTTTATTGGCTACAAGTCGCTAACTAGCGAATATTTTGTTTTTAGGCTTCACGTGGAGACCTCATCATCAGCTCCGTACAGAGCAATACATTTGTGGTTCACACCCGTGAGTAACTGCCATGGAGAAAAAAACAAACTCTGTGCAGGAAGAGAGAAGGAAGAAGAAGAGGACAGGAGAGAACCTAGGAAATAAGCAATAACTACGTCTGTATTCAGACATTCAAGAACAAGGGCCTGCACCTTCCAAACAAACAACCCAGCTGTAAGTGAAAGTAAGGTGTCATCAGCAAGATAGCTTTCTTGCGGGTTTCACTCTCCTGCGTCATCAAATGCACTCACTTCTTAGACATCTCGGCCAAACAACGACGACATTAACGCCACTGCGATCGATTGGCCGCCATCTCAGCTAAAGTTACCAGCCACCAATTCAGAGAATCACGACGGTCTCAGCCCGGAAGAAGAACTCGATCTACAGTGGACAACTTCTTCGTGAACGACTTTATTTCTGCAGATAAGATTATCATTTGCTAATCCCACACCTTACGCCCGTCGGCCGCGGCGTCAGCAGAGTGCTTGGTGTAGCAGACTACTAGCCGGCGTCCTTTAAACATGACTTAACCCACCAAGTCTGTGCAAGCTTAAAGATTGAGCAAAAGAACTCATGTGACAATCATTGTCAACTGCTCACTTTTTAACCTCCTCACTAATTTCACCCGATACAAACGACTGAATGCAAACATCGGTGGTCAAACGACTGAAGATGGTTCCCGTCTTTTTTCTGAGCGACCATGTTTCGTTGCCGTAATGTAATATAACTCACACTGTCGCCCCATATACGCAAACTTCAGACATCTGAGAGACCTTTGTCGCCATAGGTACACCAGCTCAGCAAACACCGCACTGACCTTGGAGATACGCAATTATATTTCATTTCTTACACCTCCGCCGCCGCTCATGCGGTCAACAACTGCCATAACTTCCTTGCCTGGAATTAAATTTACGTAATCACAGCAATCTTGCAGAACCACTTTGTATTTTGAAGCTGCAAATCGCATTCTGACGTATTTAGCAGAACGCCGAATAGCGTCTAGCATTGTATGCGCTGCCTGAAACTTGTCAATCAGTAATGTTGTCATCCACATAATCAAAATTAGTCACTCTTTCACCAGGTAGGAGGCTCACAGTGACATCTTATCGCAGCCACCATTTTCAGAGATACGTCCGTTGGTCGAGGGTGAGATGTAGTTGACGAAAGTGACCAAGTGTTTTAGGGTTAACAGCATGCATAGATGATAGGGGGTTAGTGAACGTTCAAAACTACTGTTTCACTTCTTTTGAAGCGTCAACTAAATTTGGGCCGACTTCAGACTTCTCGGAACGAAGAACTCGTTCCATCACGTGGCTGTTCGATGGATAACTTTCTTTAAACATCCTAACACAGCTGTGCAAAGAAGCGATTTCGCTTTAAAAGCGAGTGAGTGGTTGACCTGTATGATAGACTTTATTCTTCAGATAAGTGGCTTGTGATTGCGGAAATCGAAGGCGTAACTGGACTACCATTTGAAAGGTGAAGTGAGTAGAACATACTACTACAACAGTATGGTGGATCTCACCCAAAGTCGGTAATTGTCTGATAAGTTCGGTGTGATCAGTACATGAAGATCAGTTCACATGTTATAAAATTTCCTTCATACAATGATAATTAGCTCTGTTGATGTTACACTTGGCAAGATTTGTGAAGAGCAATAGTCGCATCAAGTAACTGAAACGGAATTGTGGCACAGCATGGTTATTAAGGCCAAACATATCCAATATTTACATGTACCCCACAATAAGAGGCTGCTGGTAGGTATTTTGTTTAGAAAAGACGGGCAGTGTTGCCTCCATCACCTGCTGTCTTTGTGGATATAGGCTGTTAGTCCAATGTTTTTTCACGGTCGTCCAGAACGTAGATTCTGTAAATCCTGTAGATTCAAAACTCACTCATGGTGGTTGATGAAAACTGTGCATAATGAGAACTCTGTTAGAGGAGGAACTAGTAAGGCAGACGATCTGATTCTCTTAATGCAAACTTTGGTAAGACGCCTTCGTGAATCATGCATTATATTGATCCAGGAACCAGTTGTAAAATTGATTCATGTACAGGAAGTCTTTGCAAAAATCCTCTTATATAGAACGTTGATCCCGCCCACCAAGCATTCTGTCCGTTTCCCCGAAGCAGGGTGCATTTATATCATTCCGCTTTGGAGTTACGTCCGACATGTGGAATTTATGTCGCTGTCACTTCAGTCAGAAAAAACCTGCAAAAACTCATCGACAAAGAAGCTCTGTTATTTTGTTCATCAGGCTCTAGACGTTTGACCGCGTGGAAATCCCACATTTAATCGTGGACGACTGTTTAAATTTAACCTGAGTGGGGGAAAAAGTCTTCTGACGAAACTACTCACAGTTGCTCTGTTGTCTTCCATTTCGAAACACAGCCTTCTTCTGGTGTTTCGCACGTGGACGTTTTGGAGGGCACTGAACTGACAGAAATATATCATTTCAAATTAAACACTACCCATACTTGATCCCAGCCTGCGCACTCAGAAAAGGCTTTCGGCTAACCAAATTCAACAGCAGTTTTCTCAGCCGCAGTTGCTGTAGGCAACCTGTATTACTTCAGCCCTTGAAATTAAGAGCATTAGGGCAGCCGGAATGTTTGCTTGTTCCAATCAGGGGGTGAAAAGAAGTTAATCTTTCCGAGTGAAAGGTCCCACTTTTCT
This sequence comes from Paragonimus westermani, assembly GCA_008508345.1. Taxonomy (NCBI): domain Eukaryota; kingdom Metazoa; phylum Platyhelminthes; class Trematoda; order Plagiorchiida; family Troglotrematidae; genus Paragonimus; species Paragonimus westermani. The sequence goes on along the minus strand of QNGE01002776.1, from coordinate 33,758 downwards.
GTGTCGTAGCCGAGTCTGGCAGTGACATCACTGTCTACGTCTTTGGAACGCCATACGATATTACACGATAACCCTTTGTGTTTTCCTACCCCTATTTGTGTTCAAGGAGTATTATGCTTAATCCTGACCCTAGAGAATTCCGGTTGTACCAGCACAGAGAGTTTGGTATGAGACTCTCTATGTCTGCCTACAGAATCATCGGTACCTTCAAGCGTTGGAGTTTTTCACTGTTCGTCCGCGTGAGAAATAACGGCGGATGTACAGTAGAGTATCCGGATTTTTTCCTAAAACTGGTCAATTCCTTATGAGAGATTGCAGCCCTGTGTAATTTTTCATCAACATAACTGCTAACGAAATTTTTCGGGAAGTTAGCTACTATGAAACTCGTAATATTTGAAAGTGCCGTTTGCTCAAGTGGGCTGTTAGTGCATATATGCTTAGATTGCCGCATGTGTGGATCGATAGGGTGGTGTACAATCGTAGATATTGAGCTGTGGCTCACTCATGTTGGTTCCTGTCGGACAGGCGTTGACTGTTCTGTTCACACCATATGAAGTGCGCAGCTAACCATTATGGGTCAAGGATTTAGTAGAGACCTGAAAGACGTTTACAACCCTTTAATTGTTGGTCAAAAGAAGCTCCGCTGTACGCACTAACCACAAACTTTTGTTTTCTCGTCTTGCAATCGGTGAACAGATGTATAAATCAGATGACCGAAGATTTGCAGACTCCACATTATTGGATGTCGGAGACCACGAAAATTGTTACTGAATGCTTCATAGATGAAGGTTAGAGTTTCGAGACATATATGAGAGTTGTAAGGTAGAGCTGTAGCGGATATAAACGCTATAAACAGCTAGGTATGCGATAAAGTAATTAACTGGAACAGAAAGCTTATGGAAATGGAAAGAACTGACTTACAGTAGGTGAGTAGGTCTAGAGTTCAACCACATAAAATGAGCGTGTTTGCGATAAATGAATTCAGTTTCGATTACTCACTGGTTTTCTTAGCCCGCGTTAGAGATGACCGTTGAAACAAGTAATTCTGGAAATATGCTGAGTTGAAGGGTAGCTTTTGTTAGAGCTCTCGGAATACATGAGTAGAGGAAGAGCAATCGATCCGAGAATTTCCAAAAAGCGTGCTTTTCGACTGATGTTTTTCAAATGCCAAGTTCGTGTGTATACTCAGTGAGAGTAATGGAATAAAAATGATTAAAAAATGCTATGCAAGACAAAATCCTACACAAACACTACAAAGCTGTTGCTTTGGACACACTATCTACCCGTGGGGCGCATGAAGTGCCGTGATGGGTGCTTCGTGGACCCTGTCTTTATCCAAATTTCGAGAGCTTTGATAAAAACTACGATTGGTTATTGTGACTTGCATAGATCTTGAATAGATTTTCAGCTATCCTTAGATATCACTTTCAAAGTCATAGATCACAGGTATCCCACTGAGTTCTGTTTACATCTTAACTACCACAGCTGTCAGTTGCGAAGGTTACCGACACTATATCGGTATAAACAATATTGTTAAAATATTCACAGATAAATATTCATAGATAGTGTTTATGTAACTCAAAAACATTTTAACAAACGATTTCATTAACTTCAACCAGAAACCTGATTCCATTTGCAACAACAAAAAATTAGACACCTAGATACTGTACAATTAATAGTTATGCCACTAAACTACTGTGATAATGTGCAAAACAGGACAGATTCACTTAGTGGGAAGTAGCAGAAAGTTTAGTTTATAGAGAATGAATTCCATTCACAACTGGCCGCAACTATGCAGTGATGTTAAACGTTACAGCACGTAGGGAATGTTATATTTCAGACTTAATTATACAACTAAATGTCAAAAATCGAAACTGTTTGTTTTCTGTGGAAATGAAAATATGAAGTTGAACAGTGTGACGACAATGCAAATTTGCCAAATAAGCTGGCTTCATTCATTTTTTATGACCTTAAATATACAGTTAAAACATATATCTAATCGCCTATGGATCAGTTTAAGATATCAGTCTCATTGCAAACTACTGCTGAGTGACATTTCCCTAGATTACTGAGGCTCCGTTGATTTCTCGTAGCAAATTCACGCTAACTATACAACAATTTAATTTCGTTTCCAACCAATTTTCCAAACATGACCAAAAGCTATTCAAAAAACTGATGCTGCTTATCTGATTATAACCCTAATTTACTGTTGTTCTGACATTTTGGTTGTGTTGAACATTTTAAATGTGTAGGCACCCCTGATCAATGTGAACAGTAAGGTCTTCTAGACCAACATTAGGTTTACTAGGCCGACACTAGATTTGCATATGTTGGGAAATCACCAACGGAGAACAGATCAAAACGCTTTAACATTACGTAATGTCTGCTGGGCTTCGTAAAGTATATATTACAGTTTGCCTACCGTACATACTGCCTACAAATGTGTTGCCAAGAGAGAGACGTTACTGATTAGTAATTACGGATTTGATTAGGCTCAGGTTGAACACTACTCATATTTGACCATGGACTTTGCATTTAGGTAAAATTCATAGCCAGCCCACTTAGAAAGAAGTATTGGACCCGAGTTTCGCCCTTGTTTGAACTCGTCAATATTGTATCTCCTTATCAAGGCCGGGATCAGAACTCTGAACATTCTGAGAAGTCTATCCAAATGCGAAGGCTACAGTCAGATAAGAGTGGTGTTCGATTTGAAATCAAGCAAGCCGGTGGAATAAACAAACGAGCAAGACAAAACAGATGCACACAAGATTATTCCATTACTTATTTATACCTCTTTCTCTGAAGCGGTCGATTTTTGGTTCCCACTGGTCACAAACTTAAAAGAGATGCTAGGGCTTGAAAATGACACTGAATAGAAAGCTATTACAAACTTTGGAACGCGGTGCAAGAAGTGAGAAAAAACGGAAAAACGCGATGTGGTCTGACGTTCACTGAACAGGGCTACTGATGGTACCACTTGGAAGTAAATTAAATGGCGAATGAAGAACTACACGTATGAAAATCTTAAGTAATGGTAGAACAAATGAGAGTTGTTGGGACCGTGAGAATGACTTCTACGTGCAGTACTTTGCACAGATAAAGAAAGCGAAATCGATTACATCTCTCCCAGCATCCATCTTTGAACGCGTGTGTACATTTGAGGGGAAATGCATGGATGCAATTGGCTTTCTTAGAGAAAATTCACGACCGTTGGCCACTATAGTTGGTGTTAATCTGCCTTACCCTAAGGTAAGTCATTCGCACTGTTTGAAAATACATGAAAAAATACAGATGGGATAACCTGAGCGCCGTGTTTTACTCTCACGACGTCTGATAAGCAAAATGTCTCAAAAACCGAATCCGAATTGTGTTAAGCTGTGCGAAGAACGGAAGTAACCGAAACTCGACAAACACCTCTATGGAAGCCACGAGAATACCTACTTAACGTTTGTGATAATAATCACAGAATCGAGCATTTCAGGTTGTCTACACGCGACAGTGGACTTCAGAGGCTTGCCCATTACCGCCTCATCGGTTTTTATTTCGATATGGCCTAAAAACTGTAACAATATTTTTTGCACCGCTGAATGAGCTGTCAATTTAATCAACCATTGGGATGCCCAAAATGCAGATTAACTTGCTTACTGTATGTGTTACATCACAAGTGGCTCCGTTTGCACGGCAATAGGCCGCCTTCAATCACGTGCATCTGGCGTGAATTTACTGAAGTTCCCTCTACTTTGTGCTTCAGCTGAAAGGAATCCTCTACAAATTAGGAGATCAGGCTGTTACAAAGTTAGCTGAGGACATCAGTAATTCAACCTACGAGTGTACTGTGGAAACGATTGTCCGTGCTGAGGACTGGATTTGATAAGACCGTCGTTCTAGGACGTTTCTTGATGAACCTCACACCTGTGATGCCTATGTTCAATCGCAGGGTTTGGGGACATGTGGACATACGTTTCCCAATTAATGCATTGTCGAACAGCCCTTGACCCAGCTCAAAAGCAAGCCAACCAATGGATGTACGAATTTTTCAACACACATCACGTCTTTTATCTGATCATGTTACAAGAACCTGTTTCTAATGGCAAACTCACGTATGTCATACATACCAGGTGTGTGTGTAAAAGGTTTGGACCATCCACTTACAGAACGTCACGTTTATCCCTCTGTATAAAACAAAAAATCATAACTGAAAATATCTCTTGCGGGGATCAAAACATTCTGCGAAAACAGAATCGTTTTCAGTTGTGCACAGTGAAGCTCAACACTTGAATCTATATGGACCACTGTCGCCAGGGAAATTCAAACCAAGAGAGACAATGAATGAGATTAAGGCACATATTTATGAACAGGAACAACGGTTTGACATTTCCGACGCAAGTGGAACGATGGAAGTTTGAACAGACTTGGAGTAGGTGTTGGGCGATGACAGTCGCAAGGGCTTGAATCCGACAATTCCGGTCAAGAAAGGGCGAATTATTCACTTCTGTTTCCTTAGATTCTTAACAAAATTCGATGTATCACAGTTTTCAACGGACTGTTTACGACTCAAAACCCCAAACGAGATGGTGTGATTGGAATGATGGTTTGTTTCGGACTAACAAGAACCTCTACAACTATGCCGATGGTTGACTTGGTGACGTCAACAACGATCCAAGACGAACGGTCTACACAGCAGATTCCAAGGATTAGTCTGATTCACTTATGTGGTTCCAAAGGAGGAAGTAAATGAGGAATTACTTACGGATGGATATTAAAAAGTGATGGTTATCCTTTAATTTTAGACAAATTGCTTCGTGGGGTTGTAACAGACGTGTTCTGAAAGAATGGCATGTTGTGCTGAAAACATCAGCACTTCCACAGATTGGTTCTGCAAGCACATCACATTAGATTGATAAATTTGTACAGCCCGCTCTTTGCTAGAACTACACCGTCCCTCTTCTCACAACGCTGCATGGCTCTGTCCACAAGTCGCTCCGGTCAAGCATTTTGCAAGAATAACGCGTGGAAGATCACCATTCACTGGAGAATCAGCTAACTTTTCGAGTGAGACCAAGTTTCTGTAGAGGACAGTGGAATTCCCAGGAATCTATAGTTTACCTCATTTCTAAAAAATACATCATTAAGGCGTCAAAACGAGCGGATCAGTGATGGCGAGTTAATTCTCAAGTTTCTGATCTGATGTAATTGATGTGATATTACGAGCCGAAATGAGCTGCCCATTGGATTACTGTGTTCGGTAACCATACACCGTTTATTAATATTACATTAATAGACAAGTGATAGTCATTTTTCATATTTTTCACGAATAGATTGACAAACAACGATCTCAATCAGTCTTCCACTGGCAAACCATCCCTCTGCCGATACATGTTCACAACGACTTCAACGTGTAAACTTCGAAATCAGAAGGGTAGTATTGGTTTCACATGTGCTCAGGGTATTTGAACGGTTAGATTGTTTGCCACACAAATAGTCCATTACCTGTTTCAATGAAACTTTTGTAAACTAACATAATGCCTAAGTGAATAAAACTCGTTGATTTTGTTGAACAGTTGAAGGATTCCAATAGTTTAAGCGTTAACAGAGTTTGCCTCGCAGGCTAAAGGAGGTACGGTAGCAACTTTTTCAACGATTAACAGAAGGAGTTGCATGTATACAGAACAACCTAGTTTCAAGTCCTGTAAAGTATGATTTTAATTCAAGTTGAAAATCACTTCCTTTTTCAAGAAGTCTGGGTTTACAGCTTCTCTGAATGAAAAGATTGCTGTTCCACCTATAAGACTTGTATAGTTAGCTTCTGTTTTCTCTCATTTGGCAATATTAACAAGTGTATTTCTATCTTGATCCATGTGATCTGTCTTTTACATGGAACATCCTTAACAGCATTATCTAGCCCACGTTTATTAAGTTTCTGCTGCCTACCTGTGTTCGGTCGTTGGAAATCGCTTTCAGACATAAATACATCACTGTTACTGAAAACAGAAAGCAATCCGTCGAACTCGATCGTTCAACATTCAAAATGGAAGGTAGGTTATGGTCAGTTAATTGAAAAAGTAAATGACGGAATAGTGCCTTAATATTCTACTGTTTGGTTTTGAGTTGTAGAAGGCAAAACTTGGGAGCTAACTGTATTACTTCAAGCGATTTTCTTCTAAACGCAACAACGAAAGATGGCAGGAATACCGTTTAGGTTTGATAGAAACTTCAAAGATGAGCTTAAGAGTATTACATCCAACACAAGCTCCTATAGAATGTCTATCACTTTTGCATAGAATTAGCCAAGATATTCATGGAATGCAGCAAAATTCCTTTTGCTCTGTTGCACATGGTTTCGGTGAGAACTTGTGTCTACATTCGGTGAAAGTGGTATTCCATTCGACGCGTACTACTTCCAACTACGTACGCATAAAGTGAACTAATGTAGAGTTATCCGTTTTTAGTTATTCAGTAACAGTAAAGTTTTCGACTTGGTAAACCAAGAATCACTATGACAACTGTTACGGATGGACGGAATTCAATCGAACCTCAAAAATAGAGAAGATAGCTACATCACTAACAGAATACCACTTGTGATAATTAACCATCATTTCCAATCTAAGATGTCTCGGTGTCAAATTAAGATGTTCCAGGTATCTGGTTCTAGGCAAGATAAATTAGTTTACTCTTTGCGCATAGCAAAACTGCGTCGTGCCACTCTGTAAGAGCCACTCAGTATCTGTGTTTTACCAACCTACCACTGTGCACATTAACCAAGCAGTCCCGCTCACCATTAAACTCCAGCTGCATCTGGGACATCTTAGATTAAGATCGAGACGTTTTAAATTGAAAAGGGTATAATGGGGTTAATTGTTGATTTTCTATTTCCACTCTGTCTACAGGGCGGACGATGTCATCAGAAAGAATTAGGTGTTGCAAATTTTCCGATGACGTTAGCTTTTAAACTTAAAACCACTGCACTTTGGCATATCTGTTCCACTTGACTAACGTAGCCTGCCTATGAACACTCAAAAAGGTACCGATATTTTCACCCATCAATTGCAACTGTGAACTCGTAAATCGTGGAGTAACACCAACAGATAAATATTCGGGGCGTATTCATTAAGTGACTTTTATCACTCACGTAATTGAAAGTTATCTTTTGTCACAACATACACTGATCCTTCTGTTTCACTGATGTTTACTTGAAATTCAGCGGACCCATTTTATGTACTTCCTCTGAGAACATTTTCCCGGTCTTATTCACCTCATTTCTTGTTTTATTAACGCTTATCTACTCCGAAATTGATTGAACATCATTCGGTTTGCCAGGATTCTTACAAAACATATCAGACTCTTTAACAGATCCGTGAAAATTGTGGCTATATGAGACAATTCCAAAATAATCGGCGAATTCTCTGTGAAAACAAGCATTTGATTTTCCACTAAAATACCAAACGATAAAAGTACTTTTTGAGACCTATTTTAATTTGTACTTAATCCTTCACCGAATTCCACATACAGGACCATGAACACTATACCACTGAGGACAACGCATTATTAAACAAACACATTTAGTTTAAAAAAGCAAGTTTACAGAAACGAGAAATAGCTTGGAGCAAGAAATATAGCACTAGCTAAAATGAACGGTAAACAGTGATCTGTCGAGCCATGGTTTGGGTGAATCCCTGATCCACTGTTTCAGAGTTCATTGAATGTCTGTACAGATGACTGTCTGGAACTTTTTGTTCGTTTAATTGCGCATCTTTAGACTAAATATCGTGCGGTTTCAATTTCATCAAGTTACTCTGTGGCTGTCATTATTGTGGAATATTTTTCGGTTTCGAAGAGTGATTTAACTTGACTTATTTATTTAAAAAATGCAGGCGGTTCACATTGTCAGAGGGAATAGTGACCAAACAAATGGCAGGTTGCTTGTCGCATGGCGAACTACAGTGACCGTTGTTTGCTTTATTCATTTACATCTATATAGTACAGTCTCAGTATGACATTAACGTTATACATAACAGATATGTCTCATTTGGTTAACATGACAACTTGTTTGGGGGTTCATTAAATGACCATAACTCAACGATCCGAAGTTTTTCGGAATCTATCAGTTGGTACTGTTATTAGAAAGGTTTTTATTAAACCATCTTCGCTAAATGTGATGCTTATAACGTCATCTCGGGTCTGTTTATGTCGAAACTCTCTCTACCCGTTTGGTTCGCTGACATTTCTGAACTTTGTGTATACTACACATTTTACGTGCATAGTTGCATCAGCTAATTGAATCAAACTGATCCAGTGTTTTGAACGAGAAGAGTAGGCTTCTGTGGAAATTGTTCTTTTTAACGGTTGCCTAGAAAAGCACAAAAGTCATCCATTCTAATCGAAGGTTAGTCAGTAATTCACCGCGGACTGTTGTAGAAACAGGTGCTCCTCAACTCGCCGCTTCACTAGTGCGAATTATTCAACCATTTTAACTAAAGCCTATTAGTGGCTTAGGTACACACTTAACTTACTACTGGCTTACATCAATTGGTTTCTGTTGTAAAGATTGTACTTTATGTTTCCGTTTGTAATTTGGTAGACTTTTGTAAATCTTGATAAACGGATTGAGAATAACACAACGTCACCAACAAGTTGTAATACTCTACGTTTCAACCACCTTGGGTAGCCTTGCTCAGGATTTGTGTAATCGTTCACAGACAGGTGCTAATGCAACTAACATTACTTACGTGGGACTCATAACGCTTTTATAGCATTCCTAATCGTTTAATCCACTTCTTCCTTGAGAGACCTGTCTGGTTTTGGTTATCTGATAGCTTTGTATAACTGAATGCTTCATATGTGCAATTCATAGACGTGGGCTGTGCGCTGTATAAGTATTGTGTTTACAAGCTCTGAATAGTTTCCTCATATGATTGGGATAACCAAGCCACTCGCAATTCTCTAAGTTTCATGTAGATAGACAAATTTTTGGGAGTGTAACCTAAGCTCCGAGGCTGGTGACCACGGCTATACGATCAATTTGCAAAACTCTCCAAACTACTTTACTACGTAAACAAAAATTAACCGATGACTGGTACCCGGAAAAGGTCGGTTGAATCTAAACAATCTGGTTGCTGGTAGCGGCAGTTTGAACAGAAATATAATGAGTTTCGAACAATCCAGTAACCGTAAACAAGGTCCAAGCTATCACAAGAGATTCTAGCCAGGTCAAACCTGTGTATGGCACTCTGTAAACGTTATCAAACAGCTTAAGGCAAAAAACCGACCTTCAATGACCTCTTACCGGTCTGTTGCATTCGTAGAAATTACGATGTGGAAATTCGTTTTATTTATACGGGCAACTTGTTTAAACCGTGTTTTCCCTTAAACCATGAGACAATAATTTTCTGGCAGGGTTATGTCAAACGCTTTGTTAGAACTCGTATGTCAGATATTTAATGTGCCATACTCGGTAAGTAAATAATAACTAATGAAGCAGATTCCTTTCACAGGCATAAGCGAACGATTCGCATGATTTCATGCTAGTATCGACACCCGTTCAAGTTGAGCACTATTCAGTGCACTGTTACTCATTGTTCTGACTGTCCGCTTCAATCTGCTTCCAGAAAAGCTCATCACTCAGCTAGTTACAGTTAGCCAGTTACAAGCTAAATATTCCGATCACATCCAGTGTATTTACTGAAAACCTACTAGACCTGTGTATTTTGCCCAGTAGTGCTGTAAGGGTTATTCAGTCAATCTATTTTCCAAGCTTTCATATTTAACTTAGGGACAATCGTATTACTAATGAGTAGTGTGGCAGATTTATATTTTTTTTCTTATCCCAGAAATTTTGTCTTGTTCAATCACCAGGATATTGGAACGTTATCACCTCGAAGACTTTTGTGCTTTCAACACGACATCTGGTTACACCACAACATCAACATATCAAGAACAATCAGCTCTAGAGAAGCATAGCCTTCTTCTTATTAATATGGATTCTGATTACATTACTAACAAAGCATCTTCCCGAGATCAGTTTTGTCGTCATGGTTTAGCAGTATTGTTTGATAATGCTGTGGAATCTAAGGAACGCGATAAAACACGTCTAAGAAAGATTTTACGTCAAGTTTCGTTGGACACATTGGCTACAGAATGGCTAAATTGTGAACCTAGAACAATTGAAAACCGTGCGTACTTGATTGGAAATGTGCTACCGCAAGCCGTTTTCGGTTTGGAACATGTACTACGGGAAGCCGTGTCTCGACAACTCATCGGACCCGATGCCAATGCTGAAGCAATCGAACGAGAGAGTGCTGATCCAAATTTCAATCCTATCAACCGATTAGCTGAATTTCTTATGCGAAATAATCACAGATATAGTAACTTCACTGAAACGTCTCCTTATGTGCGGGGAATAAGAAACACGGTTGCCAAGCTACAACATGAGATGTTTATGCGATCAGACAATCAGCTGGCCAGATTGAAGGCTGCCGTGGTCAGAACACAAGAAGAACAGGTCAAACGGGAGGCCGCAGAGAAGATAGAGTACGAACGACGAAATGCATGTTTATCGGAGCTGTTTGACGAATTTCTGTCACAAGGTCAAGCTTCTGTCGAGTCTGTTGTGGTAAGCTCAAGTCTGTGCCAATAAACACGTAACATGATCAGTTGAAAATCAAAAGGCTATGGTTTTGAATGAAACAATATGTTAACATTTTAGAGTTGCCAGAATATCACATCCTCAGTGATCATCATTTAAAATGTCTTTTTTTCAAGTTGACCATCACTCACATTTGATCGCAGCGTTCGTATTCCGATAGACTTTCTAGCCAACCTCTTCCGAAAACAAGCACTAGACTTGAGTTTCGCTCTCATTAGAGCTCGTCAGTAGTGCATATCCTTGCTACGGCCGGGATTTGAACTCCGGCCATTCCAATCATGAGGCAACCGTGTTGACCACTGCGCCATTGACCTCACATTAGGCACGACTGTCGTCTTTTCACTATCCATACACCATTCTGTTTCGAAGTGTCTGCTGTTAACACTATTTGATGTGAATCAAACGATTCTGTGGAACACAGGGCGGGGAAAGAACACCAAAGCGGTTCTGGTTAGTGCTATCAGCTATCCACCGCCGTTATAAGATAGGCAACTAAATGGTTTACAGAATTAGGTCTAAATGACGTTCACGTATCTGGACGCAAGATCGTAAACAGAGAAATATTATTAGCGATAACGGTTAACCGTAGTCTGTTTGAGAGTTTGACAGAATGACCTATCCAAGACTCCCAATTATGCACTGTATTTCCTTTCCTCTCTCCCGATACAGGTCGAGTGGGTTTGGTTATCAGGGTTGTACACACAACTCAAGAACTGTTCAGTGTAAAGCATTTTATCTTTACTAACGTGTGTATCATCCAGAAACAGACTAACTACTACGTAGTATCCTGTAAGCAGTATGGTTTTTCTGTTTACCTGCAAAGAGGTAACTATTTCGACAGTGCATCAATATCTTCTGTAAGTTGATTTCAACGACATTATTTTTGAAGGTATTGCAGGAAACTACTTGTAACGTGCTTATTAAATTGCCTAACTTCCTAGAGGTTTCTTCGTGCACGTTACGTTTAATTAGAGTTTATTTAAACTAGCACACCAGTGTAGCACCTTAGGGTAGATCAACTTATCGCAGGCATTTCCTCAAAATGCATAGCTCTGTTTAAGATACACAGATTATATAGATGACTTTACAAAAAGGCTTCCTTTTTGGTTCATACATTCCAATTTAGATCCACAACTCGGTACGAACCTTCTTGGAACTGGCCGTTGGACTGCCTGATTCATTAAAGCAATGTCTTGTACCATTATATGAAACGAAAATCGTCGAGGATCCCCCAAGTGCCTATCAGAAACCGGAATTCATACTAGTGAGCAACTCACGGCAAACTAATTCACGTTAATTCATTTAAAATTTGTATGTTGATGTCTGGAATTAATTTGTTACTGAAAGTTTGATTTCCAGAACACTTGTTTGTGTGAAATCAAACACACTTCACTTAATGATCAAAACTTATTACGATATTTTTGAAGAAGTAGGCCACTGAATCTTATTAAATTGTTTTTGATACCTTAGTTATTATGTGTCTCGATCAAAATTAGATGATACAAACATCCCCCTTTTTAGGTGTGACAGCGGTTTTGGGTGAGATAATATCGTTAAGACGTTAAACGGAATACATTATGCATGTTTCACTTCATTTTTGCCCATTCTTTTCTCAAACTCCAAAAATCCGAACAGTGTACACTGAACTGTGAACTGTAACATAAGCGGTATTTTTTTCACAAAATCTACATAATTTAGTGCATTATGTGAAAAGTAAGGACGCATAGTGCTCTTGTCAGTAAGCCTTTTCAGCAAAATTTGTGTAGTCCGCACTACGTGGATGACATACCACAACTTCCCCGTTCAAAGCCAAGTGTAATCTGCATACCGGAGACCACAAACTTAGATGCAATTGACATCCATCCCGTGACAGTTATAATGTGGATTAAATCTCCAGTATCAACAAGCTTTCTACCATAAGTTGTATGATTACTTTTAATCCAACGCAGTTACGTATGTGATGCTATGAAGCGTCTAATTCGCAGCTGTGCAACCCATTGTAGCGGTCCTTTTTGTTAAAGATATTTACGAATTGACCAAATCCAAAACTACTGCCAAGACACTTTGGTAATGATGTGGGTCAGTTTGACAGTTCGCAGTGAATTCAGATATGTGCTGCATACCTCCTTCTGAGTTACCCAAATTTTTCTCTTAACTGCAAAATAAATCGATCATCTGTTTTTACTGTCCTCATTCTTCTTTTAGAACTGTTGCTAATTCACTTCCCCGTCATTCTTATTTAACAGTACATCCTTAACAAAAATGCCCATTCTTTGTTTTTACAGAGGTGTCTACAGTTAGACCAACCGGTGCAGGTGGATCCCTACACTGTAGATGGACTAACATAGACTTATTCAGACTGCTTCAGTCAGTTATACACACAATCTGAATGAGTCGACTGTTTGGTTGCGCACGTTGTTGCAGTAAACAAAGACTAGTGGGACAAACGATGAGTATACCGAGTGAATGCATATACCCATATGCTTGTCGTTTCCACGGATGGCAAGTCCGAATAATCGACCTCCTATCAATGCTAGCAATCAGCATTCAAGTACAAACATTCTTCCGGTTCATTCGTGGTGTTATACGTTAATTTCCACGTAGTCACCTAATTGGCCTACCTATGTCGTATCCAAATGCGATCGAATCCATATTACTCTTGTTTGTGGTCAACCAGATATTATGGGCTATACGGTCTGCCTAGTGCCTCTACTGTGGGCGTTGTTTAACGTTTTTGCTGATTTTCAAAACTGTCCAGCTTAAAAGCGTTCAATGCACCCAAAATTGTGAGGCCCATAGATGGTGGGCGTAGCAGCGGAGGCTTTTCTTCATCTAAAATTATAAGAAACGGTTTTAAGAACAGAGCGAATTTGTTACTGTTCACAAGTGATCTTATCTGAGTACTGGACCTCAGCTGCTGAAGTGGTATACAATTCTTTTCAGTGAAACGAATTCGATCGTATATGATAAGCTATAAACTTCGATCCCATTCCTTAAGCACGGTCTTATTCCAAAGTCAGCAAGTCAAGGTAACAAACAATTTCAGTATGCGTTAGCTTGCCTTGGACCCACCTCAACGATTTTTACTCAAAGGTCTCTGCATCTATGGTTAGGAAAGAAGGTGGACGCCGGATTCTTGTACTTGCTGACTTTGCGGTCGACTGAATTACAATCCCTAAGTTGACTGAAGAATTATGGAGTTAGTTTCTCTGTTGTAAACCAAGCACAACACATACACCATGCCGACTTATAGTACACACACATCTACCGTTAACCGACTCCGTTCACCCTTTCAGTATGTGATGTTCTATGCAAAGCCGATGTCCTCTGAACTATTCGACCAATTTGTGAAACATCTGAAATTGTGCGCTTCGGAATATCGTCAGGCGATTGAACGAGAAGAAAAGAAACACGTGCTCACCGAATTTTTTGTATCTTGTAATACGGACCAAGTAAGTCTGGTGAGTATTTTACAGTCGAATGCATGTGGGTACATATTTAGGGGAAAAAAACAAAGTCCACTCCGTCATTTGGCTAACTACAGCGTGTCGACCGCTGAAATGAGCAACAAAATTTGTCAGGGAGTAAATTATTTCAAACAGGTCGGTAGGCGTTTTACAAACCACGCTGCGGTGCAACACCGTGTGCAAGCGTGCTGTTCATGTTCGTGATTCCAGCGGAGGCGTAGTTTCCGCAGGTGAACCTTCCAAATGAACAAACTTGTCACACTACTTGCTGGCGAGACAGTAGCCTCGTCCCCCGATGTGTCATTATCAGCATTTGTCATACGAAGGACTGAACAGCTATTGCTAAACAAAGAGGCCAATCCTCTATTATAGAGCCCTCTGATAAGTCGCTCTCTTGTGACTAGTGGGAGACTGCTAGTTTTAAAATGGCATGCTGGTCGGTTTGTTCTTTATTGTTTTGTTTATTTCGGATTGACCATTTGCCTACAGCCGGTCTCATTCGCCTGCTGCCCGATATCGAATCGTTTGTGCGCTCTTTAATGTGCCACTACACTGCCCATGTCAAACGTTAACGCATAAACTTCCGATGTGACTTTCTAAAAAATCCTCAGTAATTCAAACACGTTAGAGTCGACCTTCTATGTGACTTGTGGAACGGCAATTGATGTGCTATAGTTGGGTGAAGGCCTGAAGTCTGAGAAGGTTGCTTATTACGGCTTGTGTATCAACGAGAATTAGGCGTAGTTCGTTTTTATTTTGAAGATTTCCCTTTCCACTCAATGTTCTGTTCTTACAACGTTTTTGATTAATCCCCTCTTATGTCCCTATTTGATACAATGTTACACGTGATAATTAGCTAACTGCTTACTATTATATTCGAAATTTTGGATATTATCTGAATTTCATCAATCTTCTAAATGTTACTTTGAATATTCTTTTGTCTTGTAGCTCGATATTTTATCTCGAGAAAAGGTACTGAATTTGTGTGAAACCTATTTTGAATCAGCACCACCGGACCTCCGTCAACTGTTGCGTGATCCACGAGATTGTAAGTACACTCACAAATTCCATGGAGTGGGGTAGGCTAACAATATTGTTAGGTCCTCAGTCGTAAGGATTTTTAATTATTCACTTAGGTATGGTACGATTTCCCTGTTTTGAAATACGTAGACAACCGGACAGCATTGTGTTACTATACATAGTAGAGACCTCCTGCTGGTTCAACACCTATTTAATTTGTCATAATTTTTTTGAAAATTCATCGCACATCGTTTTGTTGCTCAGGATAGTAACACAATACCAACCACAAACAATCTCTTCCCCTAGTATTCAAAAAACACAAACGTAAAAAATTCAAGTCTCTGGGTTACTGCTGATAAGCTCCAAGCATGCTGTCATACTGTGTCCCATAATAGCGCGGCTAACTGCTAGTAAGGCAAATTTTAACAGTTCTATTTTTGGGTGTGACAGCAACGCAAGTTTTTTATCGTATAGAATAACAAGACCGGTTATAAAATGATCGGTCCACGGTTTCAAGGAAACCTAATGTGAAAGCATCTTTTCGTGGCTGGACTAGGAATGTGATAGATTTTATATGTGTGGTTGTGTTCAGGCTGAAATGATCACCAGTCACCTGTGGAATGCTAACTCGGGAAGTGATGCCCACTAACCAATTTGTTCGAAACACCAATGAACCGAAGCCATGTTCGACTTTTCATAAAATGAGGCAGGTGACAAAATTTCAGCACAGCATAGCTTCGCAGACGCGCGAAACGGATGCCACCAATAGAGAAACCGCACGATTCCTTCACATCTCCAAAAGCCATGGGGAAAACTACATCACATTTCGCAAAGAAGCCATAGAAATTCCATCAGGGAGGAAAACTGCTACTTTTTAAAAAGCGTCATAACGTGAATTGTTTGTGGAGAGTAGTAGCAGCGTATTCCTTATAAAGCAAGAACCCTAATTTTTCACAGTTGCATCTCATCTGAATCAACAAATCCGCCAACCTAATCATTAGTAATCGAATCTGAGTGCACAGCGGTGGCGTTAGTGAATTCCAGTATGAACTGTTTAAGAATTGTTCCGGCGGAGTTGATCGCCTGGATAAACATCATCACCATCATAAACAGCAAAACATCATTGGTTTTCATTGATTTTTAGTTGTCAAACAACTACGAGAAAACCTTGTACAGGAGGGAAACACTCTCAGAAGCGGACGGAAGGGGACCTGACCAATAGAAATAACTCAAACAAACCTTCTACTAGCCTCAATAAACGTGAACACTAATTACACGAAAGAACTCTGAAGCAATTAGGTGGATATGTGGTATGCCATATTTCGATTGAATGGCGAGGGATCGATGACGCAAGCAATCGGTTAGAGGCCAAAGTTTTCGTTGGGTCCCGGGAGATTTTTTCAACCAACCACTTTGAAATGTGCTTAACCATTCGGATGGTTGAATTCCATTCAGTTCCTCTTGGATTGCAGACACCTCAGATACACCTGAGTTGGTGAGTGCAACGAGAACTGTCCAGAATTGGTTTAACCGTTTTCGGGATAGGCAGTGGAACTGGGGTGTATCCTTGACCCTGACAATTTCAGCCAGTCGGGGCTCACGCAAGAACCGTGCAAGTGGGATTGTGGTCGATCGGCATCAACCAATAAAATAGGCGGTCTGCTGCTATCTTGAATTTGTTTCAGAGTTGGTAGTTAAAACATGTTGCCTGAACGCGTGTTGCATTTAAACAACCGAACTGCTTAAGACAAGGATGTGACACGTAGCAACTATCGGGTCAATCATAACGTAGCAAGTCTATCACGCAACAGCAGTCCTGAACCCTACAGTTTCTCAATACAAAGAAAATCATTTTCCTTTTAAATTGAGACGACTTTTTTGAAATGCATTTCTGAACTCGATAGCCTAAAACACGACATACACGCAATCTTTGGTCCCAACTGACTGAACTATTTTGCAGTCGGTTCGTCTGGTTACGCCTTCACACCATGTGATTATCAAAGTGAAGCATTTAGAAGACGCTTTTTTCTCACGAATTTAGTGTTCAGGCCGGGTAAGTTATGAAACCAGATGCCACGATCTACTCGTTCTTGGTGTCTCTAGATTTTATTATAAAAAAATCAAAATGATTACGAACCGCGTTACTAACGATGTAACAGTAACCTTTTTCAGATTAACTGCAGTTGGAAGGTGATCCCAAGATTTCTAAAATAAGTGGACATTTGTGGTGTTACCTGTTTGTGTCAAAATTGCTTGCTTCCTGTTCGAAACATTAGATTCTCTTTATCCAGTTTATCGAGACAATAAGGAGACACACTGTAAGATGCAGGCATTTTTCTTGCCTCACTCAGTCATTCACAAAAAACACTCAGTTATATGGGTTCAGCACTTGGCTGCTAAACAACGGAGTGAAAGGACGTCAAATAGGGGTCATCAGGGTGGGTGTAATACTCAATTAGGAATTTGGATTAGCAGTCAAAATCGTACACGAACTGAAATCTCCCCTGTAAGTAATAGGGAAAATCTTCAGTGGCTGAAATAAGCAAATACACTACAGGAGACAAGAATTTGTATTCCAAGATGTACCTCAGTATTCAACAGAATAGTCTATCATTGGCGGATTATAACAACACATGGAAAGTCAAAAACTGCAATTTGATTGGTACAATACAGAACAGGAGATTTGGCAACTGACGACAGATGTAACACTGAAACTGTTCGTCCCATCCTAATGCGACGATCGGGATGACCCTTTGTTAGATTTTCTGTTGTTTTGGGATTTGGATGAGCAGTGAACCGAGTGGTTTTTCATCACAGTGTGATAAACAGATTCGGTGTCACGGCAGCATGAATGATCGTGTCAGCACCTTCTGCCAATAGAGAACCGGTGCGTTAGGCATGATTTACTACGCGTCGGGATACATCAACGTCTTAAGGATTGTGAATGTATTATAAAACCATAAGCGGTGTGTCTGGATCAATACTGACCTGTTGTGACTAAGTGTTTCGCAATCAAGACGCCGGATTTCTGTTTGTCTGTTGATATGATGACCCGCTTTGAGTCATTTTTTTCAGTAGCCGTTTGGGGACGTCGTCCAATTTTATGTGTCGTAAGCTTCGTTTCATTTTGTCAATGTACGCGTTAGCACAGATGTTGGTGAACTGGTAGACAACGTAATTCCGCTGCGGGATAAGTGCGGTCAATATCAGAGTTCAAGTCCTAATTTATGTCGGTAACGTTGAGTTCTGTCGTGTAAGAAAGCCGGATGATTGCTCGTTTTTTCGGCGCTGACTGTCGTTGAGAGTTATCCACTCATTCTTTGCAATGAATTTCAACAAATTTGGTAGAATACCCATTTACAAACAGAACACTTCTCGAGAGCTCTTCCTCATAACTTGGGTGGTTGATCGTGAACAGTTTTCTTGCTTGGTGAAAAAGCGTTCGCACTAAACCTTGTTTGTAAACCACGGGCAAAAACGAGTGGACTTGTACGTACTGCACACCCCATGTGAATTATCGACAAATAAACCGGCTAAGTATACTGTCTGTACTGTTAGAAATGAAAATAGCAGTGAGTAGTCTAAATGTTATTCATGAATGTCAGATTTTGGCGAGTGAAAGTTAACTGGTTTAAACGAATTAGGGAATCAACAAACTCGGCGAACATTAAAATGTCATCATCATGTCGTTTATAAACCGAAGAACATTCAGTAAAATCCGGCAGTCAATCTTCAACCGTTCCAGGAGAAATATCAGCCATTGTTGGGCCTAACGAATTGCCCACTTCTGTAACATCAACTTGCCTATGAGCAAATCCGTCGAACTCAAACCGGATAAATTCGATATATATAATTAATTGATGGGAGTAGAAAATTAAATATAGTGAATAAAAAAGGAACATGAATATTAGTCTGTTTCATGTGCTGAAACTTTTGTGATTTGTGAGTCAACGTCAAGTAAGTACACCTTTTGTGAGAAACCCGCCGAAATGTGTGCCAGTATATCAAATAACTCAAAGAAATCCTTCAAAGGACCAGAACAGAAGGTTTTACGGATGGGTTCGAGGAGCTGAAATAACCATTGAGTGAGATTGTGGTTTGCTGTATCATCCATGGCGCAGTTATACCTTAGAAGAACACCGGTTTTAACGTAATTTGGATGGTCCCCTCCTTCTTGTACTGGTCCCAATCGGTTGCAACTGTTTTCATTCCCATTCATTTCTGTGGCTATGCAGTAGAAGAATTCTGTTCCCCGTTTGACTGTCAGCACACGTGATGCACGCGATTCTTACCGCTATTTCGAATTCAGTCGAATCACCGAGTTTTCACACTTCCAACTTTTTACAACTGAACTACTTGATAAACCATTCACTATAGATAACCTTTCATCATTGATATACAAATGTAATGAATGCTTATGTTGACTGTTCGAGATAATTCTGTTTTAGACGTCTATCTGCTGGACCATTTAATAGATATGAAGAAGAGAACAGCCGGTTGATTAGCTGGGTAGATTGTTCATAAGAAATTTTCCAACACTAAGCTCGACCCCGTAGTTTAACTTGCGGAGCACCTGCGTCATTGGAAAACGCGGTTCTTGTTGCCAGCTTGAATCCATTCAGAACATGTTTTATTTCCGCAAGTTAGATTTGTGCGCAGTTAACAGATCTGTCAACCAAACTGACGATAATAAATCCAAGAGGCGATAAAACATCATTGACGATATGACAAAAAATCTAAGAAATGTTTGTACAAATACCTAATGTTCACAAAAAATTGAAGTATTGTCAATCACAAAAATGCTTACAGAGTTGAAAAGTACACGAGTTTTTACAATGAGCAATTCATTGCCTTCAGAATCCACGACCTTTCTGGCTGCATGGCAAATTATATATGGGTGGGGATACTTTGACGGAGTACAGATCCAGTGACTTGTATAATGCAGTTGTATGGCTAAGTTGAGTGCAACTAATGACGGGGAGAATGAGATCCATTAGAAACCTGTGCTGTTTTTATCTGTGGCTCCGTTGTTTTTCTGCAGTGGGTAAGCGCCTTGATGTTTAGTGTTCTGGTTTAAACGGGCGTTTCTCAGTAGACAAGTCCCACCGCTATCTTTCTTTCAGCTTCCTAGCTAAGGCTTGTTCTTTTCTCAGCAGTTATGTGGTTGTTACATATCGGTATGAACCATTGATGTAGTGCTTTCAGCGATAGAGATGACGCCTCTGACCTCAATAAGGATTTCGGTGACGTTGCAGAGAGAGCATTGTTAGGAAATTCAGAAGGTCCAATGAACGAGATTAGACGAACTGTGACGCTAAATAACCACTGACTTAATCACGCTCCTGTAATAGTTTTCTGTTATTTTCACCAAATGTCCGCTGTACCATGTCTTCATTCTCGCAGGAAACTTGAAAAATAAATGGTTTGTCTTCTGCCAATCCATATTTTTGCCGCTGTGCAGCGCAACATTTAGGTTGGACCAGTAGGGTGATTGTCCAAATTGACAGGATGGCATCGCTTAGAGTGACCTGAAGTTGATTTGGCCAAGTCCGTCAACAAAAAATCGTTAGGCATCTTGTCAATGAAGACTTCTTAAGTTTCCCATGTAGTCCTATAAATTACGCCGTCCACTTCTTTGTTCTTAACAACGTTTGTTAGCACTCTACAATCGTCAAGTTCGAATGACAAGCCACATTATCACTGAAACTGCTACTAACAAACATTTGATCAATTATCACTAATATTATTGGTACGTCTAATTAAGTGGTATGTGATTGGCTGAATGTGATCAGCAGTAAGATATGCAATGCGAGTTTCGTTTACCTTGAATGATTGAAAATGAGTAAACACGAAGAATACTCGAAAACGATTACTCATTATTGCTTCTTTCGAATTACAAATCTACAGTCATAGACGAACAGAAATAATGTTACTTATCCGACTAACGTGCGCAGTGTCGTCACTTCTGAAACGTTCGACATAGTTCTGTACGTCATTGAATAATAATTGTTTCAGTTTGAATTTTGTATTTATTTTGCAAGTGCTCAAGCTTGTGTGATTTGCTTGGAAAGTATAGGCCTCGGAGTGACTGACAAACTGTGTGAGTGAGGGGGCATTAAGAAGATTAGGGATCATCATGGCTCACGATTTTAACAACCTGCGAATAAGTTGGATGGTTTTTTAAAATTAATCTCCCAAGATCTGTGTTAACACAAGAAGTTTCTTCGCTACACAGACATATACTGAGATTATTGCAACGCAGTAAGTAAGTAAGTCTACACAAAATTGAGTAGGAATAGTAACTTTTGCTTAGATTACTAGGGTATGCCGAAATAGACCTCATTCACATAAATTCACGTAGGTTTTGTGCGACTAAAATAAAACCTACACGATCGAACAGACGTTCAGAATTCTATCCATAATGCAAGTTATTCATATTGAGAGAGCTTCACTTCTCATGCACAACTTTTTATAGCCTGAAAGTTTTGTTCAACTTAATGTAAACCTGTAACGTGGTATCGAAAATGTTTTTGGTGAATATTCCAACAGCGAAACTGGTAGATCTGGGGACTTGACGTAATTTTGGATACCTCAGTAATTTGTGGAATTTTACTGTGATTGTCTGTTGATTTTACATTCTGAATTATTGAGCACAAGCATACGTAGACTGTGATTTTCGGCACAACCTGTAACTGGTTTGTACCCAGGAGTGTGTTTCCGAATTGGTGGTTGATGGTTCCGATTTGGTGTTTTACCCGTAGAGTCACACAAGTAATCAAATATTGCTGCTTGCTCAACTGTCTCTCCATTCCGACTATAATTAAGTACAATTAATTAAGCATAAGTTGAGGTGGAAAATAAACAATGTATGTTGACTGGATGGGCAGTGGACCGAAGAAAGTAAAGTGAGCCAGAGGGTGAGATAATTATAAATTACCATATAAACTATCCAAAAACAACATTATGGCTGATACGGATTAACGAAATACTAAATCGGTGCTCAGCTGTACATGCAATTAGATTTCCTGGTGAGCGCTCACTGATCCTTCTCAATCAAAACGATGATAGCAGGTTTTCTTTCGAACTGTAATAAATTATGTTCGATCGAAAATGTCCGAAATTGGTGAATCTCATTTTCAGTGCCACAGCGCACCCGAATGCTGAACGCATGCAGTCTACGAACTTCTTGTCCACCATGGAACTAGACAGCTCTATTTATAACTTAAGCCCCTGGACCTAAATTCTTTAATGTCATTGTCCGATGAATTTATATGAGCTTGTGTCAGCCGGTCATCCAATTCGTTATCGAGTCTGTTTGGTTTCATTACTAAAGAGTGAAAATATTGTTTGCAAAATCTGAACAAGAAAATAATATACACGATGTAACAAAAGGTGAATAGTGTGTTACCAACAAAAGGTGGTCAAATACGGAAGCAACCAGCAGCAGATCTGCAAGTGTGTCAGTTGCTCTTCCGAAAACACAAAGTGATTTAGTGGTAGATAGTTTTCTGCAAGCATGATTTTCTATCAGTGTAAGCTAGGGGACTTTTAATTTTTATCCTGTCTGCAGTAGAAACGGTCCAGTAGAGACTCACTGTCCGAACATTGAATTATTAGGTTTCCTTCGCTTTAGTTTATATTATTGTCACTGACGTAATGTTATATTATCATATCTTGCTGCATGATTGCGTGGTCGTGGACCACCGATCTTGATTAGTGACGTTTCGCTAATCTTACTGATAGTGGCGATGGCAAGGACTTCAAGTGTTCAGATGTTCATTTACAGTCTACCATTCCATGACCGGTCTTGTCCCTTGTGGTTATGAAAACATATACAACTCATGGTTGGCATTCCACTTGTAAACACCATAAAACAGGTTCAGTAGAGGAAATTTCTCAATTCTAAGGCGTGATACAGAAGGTGAGAGTTATCTTCAACGAACACTGGTGTAGCGCTTTTTTCTATTCAAGCGGAGGTTGCCATATTAGTGCAAAACAACATGAAAAATTTCACTGTGCTTTTTCAGGGCCGGTACGGGAATATCATCTGCGTTCTGTTCAGAACGCTAAAGAGATTCCAGATGAAAAGTCGGAAGACTCAGACAAGCAGGATGCTGGTGAACAAAATGATGCATTCATGAACGATCGGAACAATTCAGGTGCATTCACTCCGGCAATCGACCAGGAAGAATCACTAGAGGGATCAACCCAGTTGGAAATGAGATGTAGTACGCTAATTAGTGATGTCGAAGCAAATACACCACTTGAAGAACCATCTGATTTAGAGGTTGAAATGGCGTCAGAAGCACGCCTTTCTGATGGTTCCACATCTACTCTGAAGGGGGATGACAGCGAAGAGACAGAGGAGGCAAAAGAGGAGGTGGTGGTGGTTGGAAAAGAAGAGAAGGCAGAGGCTCTTGAAGGATGTGAAATCACAAGCGGCAAAGAACAAACTGGTGCGTTCAGACTACTGAGACTTTCAGGCTTACCACAGTAAACAGGATTACGTAACACGGAAGTAATGGAGAATGTATTGTATAGTTGTATTATGGTTGATTCCACGACTGATTGCTTTAAACAGTTTTGCTATACGTGCAACTTAAACTCCAAACACTTCAGAGTAACGAAGTGAGTGTCTGTCACTCATCAAACTTATCTCAATACAGAAAACCCCACAATATTCATGTGGTTTAAAACCATGAAAAAGTCAGCGCAGAGTACAATTTCACAATGAGAATGCTTTGGCAAACCGCTGATTAAGTTTAGTAGATGATGCCAACTAGATCATTGGCTTTGCGATCATGCAGAAAGATGACAGAAGCGCCTTCCGACAAGATATTGAACCGCCAGTCATATTAACTTCTGTAAGCAATAACGTTTCAGTCCCACCTGTGAATATAATGTGCGCTTGAATGCGAGCCAGTAGTGTTGAAACTGAAATTTCTAGATCGTCAGGGTATTCTGTCAACCAAAAAAAATTACCGTGTGTGAAACCCACCAAATGATCTACGGAGTCACTGCTGGAGCAGGATTTTGTAAGCAGTCCGTGATGGGGTTCAACACATCTGCTTTGCAAGTATGTTGCTGATAAGTAAATTAGACGAGATCCCTGGATCATCTGTTGGGTGGTGTATGACGTAGCTGGTGGGTAACCAAATGTGAATACGACATCAGTGAGTTCTCGACGCGGCTTCGTAGCTTGGCTAATACAGTATTTGCCGTGTCTGTGCATTCTGTTGTTGTGGTTGGTTCGAGCCCAGTTAAGGCCTAGACTTTTCACAATTAGGCCTATTCTAAACTATCACACGTGTCAGCAGTATATTATCTTGTTTGGCTTTCGAACAACGAACTTCTAAGTTGTATGTTGACAGTTCCATTTATTATATCATCACTAACTGTTATGCGAAACAAGAATGACTGACATAGAAAGGACTGACCTATTGCGCATGCCGTGGCATTACCAGCCCATCGTCCAAAAATCACCCGAGACTGTGTTTGACAAATGTGATGAGCCATCTCTTTGCATGCAAAAAATATCGACCTTGTACCATCATCGGTCGTGGTTTAGACGGATGTCAGGTTGGTATATGTTCGGAATTACTTTGCTAGCTTACTTCGTTCTGCTTTCCACTTTTGTGTTCTACCTTATTGGAGCATACAAAGTGGTACCAACATACTACAAAATAGTCGTCCTAGTCTTGTTTTGCAACTTCATAATTTGGAAAGAGTGCTGTTTTGTTTTTGAAATGGCGATCTCTTGTCGACAATTTTTATATTTTAAAAAACCGTTCCTTCACAATATTCATAATTACGTTTATGGTGAGAGATAGTTCGTGCATACTTGTTAATGTGGCCTATCGTACCTGACAGATGAGAGTTCCAGTTTCTCACTAATCCATAATTTGATTAATCAGCATTGATCGGGTGGACCACGAAGGTCTCCGTTATCCTACCCACTGGTCTTACTCGACTGAGTTCACACTGTATATTGTAAAACAGAGTGAAACCACAAATGGTGCACTGCAGGTTACTCGGTGGTGAAATTTATACTCAGACAACCATAGGCGCCGTTGACTGTGATGGGCTAACCTAGAAACGAATACTGTTAATCGCAGTCAAAAACAGCTGTGCTCAGTAATATTTCTATGAAAACAATTGTTCTACCGAGCTGTTACAAAATGTAATGAATATTCGTTCGTACAAAATACATGTTTCTGACAGAAAACTGGTTTGTTCTTCATAACATTTGCGTACTCATCTTCTCCCTAAATCAGCAGCCGATTCAAGCTCAGGAATCTTGAAAGCGATTTACCTCTCCAGGACTGAATAGCAGTGTAAATCTCGAGATAACCCATTTTTACTGAAAAGTCATGGTCCATAAAATGTGGTGTACTTAAATGGAACTGCTTGTATCGATGTCATGTTGCTCTCCGTTTCAAAAACAATCCTTTATCCTGGTTTTGTTGATGTCTATTCCAGGTACAGACGCTGAAGAAGCAGACCACTGTAACCGTACCCCTGTTGACAAAAACCTCCGCGAAAAAAGTAACATGGGCTAGGTTTGATCTCGTTTCCTGTCATAACGTGAACCTATACTTTCGGTGACTGCCTAATCGTAAAGTGTTTTGCAGACATTTTGACCGGCTTTCGTTAGATCCTGCCAACAAATATTATGTATCATATCTAGGCACTCTAAAACAACACGTGCCTGCCAGTTAGCATCATATCTTGTCTCTACTCAGCAAACCGATGACAATCCAACATCTAAGGCACAAAAACTACCATGAGGATAGATTTTATAACATTCAAACTCTTTTAGACAGGCTGGCACTTGAAAACAGACAGCAGTGAACTTAATTAGTTCTGATGAACGAGCGAGTAGTTAGACTACGGGGCTGTACGTAAAGATTCCGAACAACGCTTGTGATCTGCGACGTCAGTCACTCAACTAGTATTGACTGACATAGGTTGTCCAAATAGCATTGGGAATTATTCGGGTACTTTGTTATAAATTAGCAGAAAATAACTGGACCAGCTTCGGAACTTAAGTGCAAACTTGCAAGACAATCACTTTGATTCGTAGGTTAGAAAAGGCTTGCTTACCTGTCAGTTGTGGTACAATGAGATAATTTCATGCAGCTTTATCCAATATGAATTTGAAGAAGGTCCAAATTGTTTCGTGAGACACGTTCCAGCAACATTTCGTTTGTCCTCATCGGTCACATAGGTGAAATGGTGATCAGTAGGCACTTACTGACCTATGACTTCGTGTATGTAACTGACGCGGAAGAACGGAAATTTTGACTTTATTCAAAATGTGAGAAGTTGGTTATGGAATTTTGATAGTCGTTAGCTTTCTTCAATCTCGCAAACACTAAAATCGATATTAGTCTCACCACATGTTATAAAGACGTTCCTACTGTTATTCGGGTTGCACAAATAACTCATCAAGAACTATTTCAGAGTGAGGAAAATTTATCATTGACTTCGAATTTTACGTGCAGCCAAACTTCCGTTCAGTCAATTCCTGATTTGACTTTAGCTCTTGCTAAGCTCTTAAGTGATGTGTATGCCTGCCTTGACGAAAAGTTTGATTTCAACCCACTTACTTATGAAGTGACCGATAGGTTTTTAATACCATACTGAACACTTCGAATCTACCGCAAGCAGACGTTTAGTTAGAGTAATCAAAGGGCAACCTTTCGGTGGTTTCTTCAATTCAATCAGAGAAGCTCCCTTCAATTTCTGTCCATAGGCAAGATTAGGTTAAAATAGATGCGCGAATGTTATGACCGGTACAAGTTGTTTGTGTATTTTTAGAAACATTGTTCGTCTT
Source organism: Paragonimus westermani (assembly GCA_008508345.1). Lineage (NCBI taxonomy): Eukaryota > Metazoa > Platyhelminthes > Trematoda > Plagiorchiida > Troglotrematidae > Paragonimus > Paragonimus westermani. The sequence continues at coordinate 6,793 of QNGE01002776.1, read as the reverse complement.
GATGGATGCTTCATTGTACTTCGAGGGTATCCACACAAACGTTTAGAATCTATCAACGTCTTATTGATACGCCTGAATACATTATCCTTATTTTGTGACTGCCTCACTCTGCTCAACTTGATATATAAGATTTTGAAATCTATACCCTTCCAAATTAAATTGTCTGGGATGAAAGCGCAAAGAAAACGTTGATTTAATCAGCCGTTGCGCTTTTTGATCTACTCTAGCCAGCCATCGACGTAAAACCAACGAATTTCATACAAACTGCACATAGCAGAAAAAAAGTGAACGAACCCCCCAAATGCGGTAACAGTGCAATCGATCCGACAACAGGGAGATTGAATGCATCAACAGCTTTTGTGTCTGATTAGCATCGCTCTGCTAACCACTGTCAGTTTCAGGTTACGATTACTTCACAGAGTCAACTTCGAGGCCACTTTCCGGGAGGTGTTTCGTAACCAATGAATCTAAGTTCTACTGGCTTTTCACAGTCAGTAGGTCGTTTATGACAAAACTAAGTGAATTACAACAGAAATATAGCACAGTTTCTTACAGCACAACATGACACTGTCGATGAAGCTGCCTAGCTGAAGGGAGGTCATTAGATAAAACCTGACAGCAATATCCGCGACAGATATATTCTCACGTCCTATTACAAACGGAGCCGTGCACCTTCGAAGCAAATTGAATGGTTTGCAATCGATCGTCTGATGTGAGAATGTGAACCTGATAAATGATACAAACAAAAACTGTGTAGTGATGAGAAGAGTAATTGGGTGGAATAATATGGGAATATTAATATACTATCAACTGCTCTTTCTGCGTTTTTATCTCTGTGGAAGACATCGACGGAGCAATTTTCATAAATAGTAAAACCACTTTATTTTCCGGACAGAATAGTCTGGAATAGCACTTTCTATACTGTATCACACTCCCACATCTCGTTGCACTTCATCGGGAGGACGTACTGCAGTCTTCTGGTTTGTATATTGTGATGTACTACAAAACGAAAAGAGCGACAAACCCTCACACCCACGTACCAGTGCACAGCATTCACCAGAGCATTACCGAACTGATGCACAAGTTTTTCTGTAACCAGTGGCATAAATTCCACTTAACAATTGCTATCGCCTTCACGCACTGAAGTATTCCTCCATTAACTTTCTCACAATGCGAAGGATGGGCATTCTGCAGGTTAACCTGAAGTTGCGACATTAGCGGGTTGTCGATTAGTAGTAGAGGGTTTTAGTTGACGAGCTTTAACAAAAAAAGACTGGAGTCTAGTGCTTCATTGCGAAAAGGATAGGATGGAAGGCCTACAGGATTCTGCGGTTTACTGTCAGTAATGAGTGGCGTTCAGCTAATGCCAACCGAACTTTCTAACATATGCCAGTATGCAAAATATCGTTCAATAAGTTTAGTGACCTTTGTGGTTTAAACTTGTTTAGAGAACTTTCATATCCTAGGATCACTGCTTCGATTTAACAAGGTAACTATTGTCTTCTATCAAAGCGTCCGCATAATCTGTCCGTTAGTCATAAGTAATTGTGGGTGAGCGTTTGCACAGGAAACTTCAGCCGTGCCTAACTTAAGATCACTGACGCAGTGGCCAACCTGGCTGCCTCGTAAAACATGCGCGAAGTTTAGCAAGCGGCACTGGAAAGGAACTGCATTACTGAGAAGCTTTAACAAAAACTAAGCCTGAGTCTAATGTTTATTTCCAGAAGGAGCTGGGGGGGGGTCTGCGACTTCTGCGATCAGTAGTGAGTGGTTTCCAATTCGTATCAGTAAGTGTCCAACGGCCACTGAACTTCCGATGACGTTTCATTGCGGCCTATTGAGTCTTTCTCACCGAAGTAAGAAACAATGGTATTTCTTGATGGCTTGCTGACAATAACTGAGGTGAGTTTGAATTGGATAACCTTTCTACGATTACGCGGTCAGTCGGTCGACTCGAGTCCCAGTCGCACTGATTTCGAGTCAGTATGACAAATAATTATAATACAGGGCAGTCAAGAAGAACTGCGAATCGGCCAAAACCGTAATTTAAAACACTCAGTTCTCTTGATCCAGTTACATGAAACAAAGACTGTCTTCATGTAAACCCAATCGTTGAATGTTTTTATTGTGTTGCTAAACACATGTCCTATATATTCTAATGTTCTACGTTCGTCACTGAAGAGAATAAACAAAATGTTAACATCTCGCGATGTATGTCTTCTATCGCTGTTGGCGAAACGCTAATATATGCCAGACTTGGCGTTAGAACAAATCAGACTAGGGGCGTCAACAGGTAACCGAGAAACGACTAGTCCAGGTGGGTGAATCACGTAGCAGATTTGTTCATTTCAGATGGGGACCAGTGGCAATAAATCTGAACCTCTGTCAGATTCATAGCGGTACGTCTAAACACCGAAATTATACCGACAAGTGAGCTGCAGAGTTCAAGTAAAAATTGCAGCATGCAGGCATCCGATCGTACAGTTGTACTCTGAATGGTCAAGTGGTACAATACATAAACACACACACAACGGTGAATCCGCCTCAGGTAACGTGAACTGAAATATTCCAGCGTCATTACAAACTGACGACGTACAGTTCCACCTGTAGGTTCAAATGTGGTCCACATTTCAACAAATGTCGGGCTATCGATCACGAAGTTTATACGTAACATCATTTTCTGGCCGGATTGGAACGTAGTGTCATCCATAGAAATTTTGCAGACCCAAAATCTAATGTGTTCGATGGTCAGTCTGCCTCGTTATCACTCCAATCTCTTCTTCGGGTACCTTACACAGTGCAGAATCGGAGGCTGTTCCGGATTTTAGGGACCGTATCCAGTAAAAATAGGAATCCACCCTTCTACACGCAAAAAAAGCCTGCTCATAGGTGCTATATTGCCCTCGTGACTAACGCACATTGCCATGTGTGTGGTTACTGATTTTGTCGTTTCGCCGCTAAACAGTACCAAGTAAAACCTGGGGTTGCAGTGTTTGCCTGATGAGATCCACTTAAAAGTGCTCGTGATGCATGCAAAAAATATTTCTGACTCTTTTGCTCAAGTCAACCTCTGTCGCTCATTCTGAAAGCCGTTACAGAACTTCAAACAGACGGTTCGACCTCACCTCTATTTTTGTGTCATGCTGACCGGATTCAAAAAACTGAAATTTTAATTCTCGTTTGAATGGTTATTGTCATCCAAACTTGGGTACTGCATTTTTCAGTGTTAGAGGAAATTAGCTTGGACGCAAAATGTGTAATCGGTTAAGAAGTATGCTTGCATTATGACAAACCAGCTTTCCAGCAAATCGTATGTGCACCATATATCTTTCGATTTGTTCTAGCTTTAATTGACGCCCTCAGCGCTCGTTCTACGTTGTACAGCAGATCAACTAGCACACAATCCAGAAGACAACTGAGCTTTGGCTATCAACCGGACAAACTGACTCTGGCACAATTTCTGCACATGATGGACTGTTTCCTAAGCGATTGTGCACCTAAAACTGTCATACAAAAATTTGTCACATTCCTCGAGCGCCAATATCATGAGGACCGAATTTGGAGAGAGAAGATGCTAATGCAGGTAGTTACTATTGTACCGTTGACGTAATGTGTGATATTGATCTACAACTGTGCCTCTAGTCTTCGTAGTCATCCTCCTCCTCACTGTTTGTCTAGTCTTTACCATCATGTTCATTATCAGCCCCGTGATTATCGACACAGTTCTACTGCCTCCTCAGAAGTTACAGTAGTGAAGAAACAGTAGCCGTAGTCGGCAGTTGCTATAGGTGAAACATCCGTAAAAATTTCCATCAAAGTCAACTTGTATTATTGCTTATATACGCAGGTGGAATGAAGCTTTTGTTATGGTACCTTGTGAGAGATTCACAATACAACCGCAAGTATAATCACAAGAATACATAGGCAATTAAGTAATTCAAACAAATCATAAAGAACGCCACAAAATCTCTCAAGGGATATCCTCCTGAAATTTTTGCAGTTTGCTCTATCAAGAGTTATGTCGGTGGTTAACTTCATATTCCAGTACACTGCTTTACAGTTGTTACACGATGTACCAACTACGTGTAAACTCAAACATAAAAATAACAAGTCTTTCACTGTAGACATAAAATACGAGTCGTCCGTTTGGTAAGGTTAGGTTGTCTGAATGCAAACCAACCTAAGCGGATAACAAATATTATGGGATCATCTGGACGACAATGAAAATGACCTGTACAGCTTAATGTGGTGAGACAAATAAGGTGAGACAAATAGGTGAGTGAATCAACACGGTTGGTATACAATTCGTCGACGAACGGAACACAAAGACGCTGATTTACACTTATTGATCATCCAGAAGCAGAACACGTTCCATTCACAACGTTATATGTGGAAAGCACTAATACTTGCCGATCTGCTACTTAACCCTTCTCATGTTTAATTTATGATCATTTTGACACCGTAATACTTACTTACGACTGTCTACAGATGATAAGTACAGTTTGATTGATTATCGTTCTCACATGAACTCGTCTACACAGTCGACAGTGGAGTCGAATTTGACAGATATGCGAAAACAGACCAGCTCATTTTTGATTCGCCTAAACCAGTCAGTTAGAAAATCTGTTAGGTGTAGATCTATCTCTAGAAACAGCAAGAGATAAGTTTAGACCACTCTCTGATTGGTTCATCAACCCAAAGCCGCTTGATTATCACAGAAATGCTTTGCTATTATGCCATCCCCAGTTCAGCTATATTTGTAAGGTTTTGAGTTAATCCTAACTGTTAGGCAACATGCACGCACACTGCTGCACTTATGATCACGGATTATTGAAACAGTCTACGTAAAGTCAAACTGAAAGGAAGAGACTATGGTAGGTGGAGTGGTTTGACTGACATTATAGACATCGGTTGCTTGGACCAGTGAGTTTGGTCATACTTGTCTCGTGCGGCCAACTGTGTACTGCATCGACATAAAATGTCGATTTAAGATAACGCATACCGAGTAATTCAGTAAGATGAAGCCGGAAATTCTTTTCCTCAGAAATGGCGTTATCTGATGGTAAAAATTAGTATCTCTAGTCAGGTTCAGCTATGCCTCAGCTGGTGCTCGATCTGGTTAGGGTGGAGCACAGAGAAGTCATGAGAATAAGATTTCATATAGATCCAGTTTGTATTGTAAGAAACCGCAATGTAAAACGATGTAAACTGTATTGTGTGGCTATCATTGTTCAGACAACAATGATAACTCACAATTTCTTCGGAAAGAGTACTTAAACAAATCAGAATATTGAGAGTCCAGAATGGCCGCATGGGCATTCTGCATGTCAAGAATGTTTGATATAAACCCCGCTTCCCATCAGATAGATCGCTTTCAATCCACTTGACCCCTTATGCCGCACTCGTGTGAATGATATCATCTATCAGTCACACGACTGTTGCAACCAACGTTGTTATCCAGAGAGTGGTCTGCTCAAACGGTTTGAGATAAGTGCAATGGGGTAAGGAGTAATGGCAAACATCACACTAGATCTCAGCGATTTTGCTGTCGAACGACGCTTCACATTACGTAGATGACGCTCTAAGAAGACAGGAAAAGTGAAGCGGTTGTAGTTTATCCGTTAATAAGACATCCTACCAAATGGCTATCTATAGAACCTGAACACCAGGAAGTCGGCGCTACTCCTTAGTTCGTCATGATCATTCGACAGGGAACGCATATAGTCTTGCCAGCCGGATCAATTTGTTGAAGAGATGCCATCGTGTGGTCTGGAAGATCGCTGGTAGGTATTGTGTTTTTAGCCCACCCAAAACCGCACTGCACATGATTAAGCTGGTAATAATATGGGTGTTAAAGAGCAGTCTTCCGAATATTTCGGTATATCCGATTAACCATTGAAAGCAGTGACTTCCTGACATAAGCTTGAAAAAAGCCACCAGTATGGCTTAAGATGTCTTGTGTACAGACATTTTGTTTGCATCTCATCTGCTAGTACAGCAAAATTAGTGTAATTAATATATTACAAATAGACCTAGCAGCAATGGAGAGAAATGCGGGTGTGGCAGGCGAGGTCAGAATGATCGAGACTGGAGAACCGGGCTTTCAGCTTACACGACATGAAACTGATAAGGGCAGTCGTGTTACATGGTCAAATGGTCATGGGCAGTTAAGTGAGGAGTGGAGGGAGTGAGTGAGTTTAAAGTGGACTAGAGACAAAAGTGTTAGACTGGTGCATGATACAAAATTAGGTAAAAACGCTAGGAAGAGTGGAGGGGTTTTGGGGATGGAATCAAATTACCAAGGGAGGGATAACTTGATAACCACTCATTTCTGAATACATAGAACCGAGTTTGTTCGTCGAGTTGTAACAGTCTCTGCAAATTGCAGATTTTGCTTCGTTCTACGGTGATTTGTGATATGAAATACAATATTACCACGAACTCGATGGTCTGCGTCGTGTGAGTAATTGCACCTCGGGCGATGCCAGTTCCGGTGGTACATTGATGGTTCATTGATGCATGTCCAGTTGCCTCGATTTGCGGCCAAAGTATATGCATCCACAATTACAGCTGAAACCATACATTACATTTGATTGGGAGATCACAGCGACCGGGTCGTTGTTCGTTGAGTTCAGTAGCTGCGTAGTTTCCACAATGAGCACCACATTCGCCGCGTTGCAGTTCCGCATTGGCGCGGCCATAAGTCTTCGTCTGAATAAAACTGAAATGTAGTGAAATGATAAACGGAGGTAGGCATTTTTCAGCGGAGCAGTCATTATAGTGAAATTATGTC